>JAULCE010735632.1:0-15086 GCA_032359355.1 Macoma nasuta | reverse complement strand
TAATATTTATACTGTCTTTCCAAAAAGTGTAGACCCAGATCAAAGGGTTCATAGGGGTCCTGAGATAATGGGATTTCCCTGTTTGCTATACTTAAATATAATGAAGAAGATCCCCAATATTTAAACAAAAACTAGACATGTTCCAAAACTGGATCAGTATATTTGAAACTTGAGCATCTAAAGCATAAAGCCACCGCAAAGTGTGTTGCTATCATATACCATACTGAATACGCTTTACTTTACTCTTTGCCTTGGCAGTACCTAGAAGGATTGGACAAATATATGAGATGAAGCATAAATATTCTAAATAGAAGATGGGTTGGTTTAATTCATACCCAAATTTTTAACTTAATGACAGTCAACATTTTTGCAATTATGTATGATTTGTTATTGTCGTTAAACACGTCAAGTATGTATCATCCCCATGCCCTATCTTAGCATACGCAACTTATATTTCTTCCGTTGAATGACATTGGAGTTATTGATGGAGATGCTTGCTCACAGTTCCGAAATCTATCAGAGTGACGTTTAAACCAGGATAGATTCAATTAATGTATGGCGTAGGAATCGGTTTACATTCTCAAAAACGCATGGTGCATTTTACTAACCATAAGATGTCGTTTAAAACAAAGGTCTTCCGGTTTATGAGAGTTTTTGAACTGGTCATTAGCTTTACGGTCGCCTTGAAAACGATAGATCTGATTGGATTATATTCCAGATATGTTCGGTTCCGATTCCTGTTTCGGTCCAATATATAGGTTTTCGTACTGTACAAAACGATATATGAATAGCAATCTTAAGTCACATTTATGGCTTTAATTATAGTCTTAAAAAGTCCTCAGTTCTGTTTACCATCGTTTATACTTTCGACATGATAACGGCATATTTGTGATTCAGTGTGTAATCAGGATCCGAATATAACTGTGATCCGATTACATATCCTAACACATCCTGTTAAGTCTATGTTGACGTTTCAGACAACAATTTGTTTGCGGGCTTAACCCTTTGTTCCATATACTATTTTTAGACACATACACGTTGAACGTATCTTATATAAAGAAACATTAAGAACAGTGAAAATGTCAAATATGAATAGCGCACATGCCACAGGGGCGTCAACCTTCGTATCCATGGAGTAAAAGGTTAAGGTAAAGTAACAACACCGTTTAGGGCAGACTACGCTGAAGCGGTTATACTGTTAATGTATTTTCATTCTTTGTGCACTTATGTATGCTAAAATCAGGGGCACTTTGATCGTTCTTGGTTTCTTAAAAGCGATAATCAGTACATGTTCTTTATGCACATTAAAGTAAATATTTCATGTTAAACTGATATAAGAATAATTAGCAAATTTTGATTTTTCAGTGGTTCAAGTCTCCGTAATTATTACGGCCATTAGTTTCAATGACGTTAATTTACAAGTGCATCTTTATCAGTATCAATAGAAAGCAAATATAAACAGACATAGATCTTTAAAGCCTATTTCTTTTTTTCAAATTCACTTAAGCGAGTATATACGCATTACGTTTGAATTTCTTAAATACGGAAACCGGTTAATCTAATTATTAACGTTAAGAAGTATCGACGGAAAGGATCTGAAAATTAAGTAATAATGCTTTAGCTTGTGCATACTCAAAACAGTATTTTCTTTATAACAACCATTTAGATTAGGGAATATCTAAGCATTGACATTCATATATGATATTTTGCTTTTATAACGCTCTGAATTTAATTATATCGTTCTTACATGTACCCTATCTGATGGCACATGTAGCATAACTAACATTTCCTGAATGGCCGAAGTATAACCTTGAGAAAATTGTAAAATAGACAATTGTCCTTATTGAATTCTGACTAAATTTAAAGTACAATGTAGCCGAAAAAGATTGAAATGCATTGTCATGTATTCGACATGCACGCATGAACCATGCCCAAGCTTTTAAAAAGTTCATATGAACGATTTTTAAAGTCTTGTCCAAAAGATAAAAACACGTTTCTTATTCTTTTATTCATTTTACAACTGCATGCAACCTACTTTGCACCGATTCCTGATCTAGCCATATTGCGATAGCATAGGTATTTCTTGACTCAAATTGTCATTGTGTCATTTTACAGTATGTCCCATATTATTAGCTAAGAATGTTATGGCAATTTACAATGTATCGAAACAAAGACATATACGAAGCGGATGCCATTTATTTCATTTAAAGAAGTTGTTCTTTACAATGAAAGAACCTCATTGTACATCTGGCTTTTGTATTACAACAGCAATAGTTGGCATATTATATTAAGATTTTGTTACTGTCTACTAAACTTCCCTAAAGTCTTATATACGCTTTTCTCTTAAGTCTTTCCTTTAGACATTTCCAAACGGAAAGACACTGGTAAAAAGAGTATTTATGCATGCAACAGTTAAATATATTTTTGAATTGTTTGGAACATATTGTAGGAAATGAATTAAGTGTTCGTTATGGAGAAAATGCTCCATTTCTCCACGATGCTTTCAACAAAAATCTACTATAGAGGCGGTAAAAGGCGATTATGTGGAGTAAATGTTTAATGCTGATTCCGCTTCTCACGACTATAGTCATATTTTTTTACTTCTCAAAAACCTGAAAGATCTCACACCGAGTTATAGGACCAAATGTGTTTGACGCTCAAAAAACAATTGTCTCCAAATTGTAAATAATACAGATATATTTATATTTTATTCAACATTCCATTGGGCTAATAGCCCATGAGGCATACAAGTATACATACAAAAGGAAAACATGGCGTCATAAAGTACCTACAATGTGGCTTAAATTAAATTGATCAGTGATGTTACATTGCTGTTATTGAGAATACTCATTACTAAAAGTATAATAGTAGTAGAGAAGGCTTCTCTGTTTTATAATAAGCATGGTTGTTTTTGTGCAAAGTATGTCACCTAACACCTATTAATCAGACCTCTTACAAGGAGAGGAACGATTTCAGGGGAGGGACAACAATTAGGTAAAACACATTATAGGAAAGTACATACCGTTACTACAACAGTGAAGATCCTAATCGTAACGCAATAAGGCGCCTTGAACAGCTACTTCACTGTATTTATCACCATCTGCAACTATAAACCCCTTTTAATCAGACCTCTTTCGAAAAGAGAAATAAAGAGGTGTGATTGTAGGGGTGGAATAGATAAATAAACATAAACATACGAAAGTTAAACTACAAAATAAATAAAATAAATCAAAATAAAATAGTTTAGATTCAATTCAATTCAATAGTTTATTAGTAAAGGCATAACATCAAAATGTCTATTGCCTTCAACTAAGCGAAAGTAATTTCAAAAAACAGATAAGCATAGAGAAGAGTACAAACAATACTACATATTCAATTTCTTACTTTAGTTTTACAACTATGCAGTCTTAAAAAAGAGAAGACGACACATTTAGCTGGAGAAAAGTTTAGGTGCAAGCTAAGGGATTAAAAAAGAGAATCTATTGTTAAGCACAAACACTGAAATGAAATTAACAGATAGATGAGCCTCATCGATATGCATTGATATAATGATTCAGACTATTGATATAAGCTTCATTAAAAGCAGATTAGATGGGGCCTATAATTTGTGTAGGCGTTAAGAATGCAGTTGAAGGCGGGTTCAATAGTTATCAGGAGTACTCGTTTAAATGAAATAATATCGGGGCATGGTTATGGGTTACACATATTTTGTCGATGTATCCCTTTCATCCACAAGCAATTAGGCTTATTCACGTTGAAAGATCTGATGTAAAGTATGCATATCTAAGCAACAGAAATGCTTTATGTTCGACTTGTATCTAAAATACTGTAGGAAATCGAGCATTATCCACAATGCTTTCAATAGTAATCAGTAACAGAGACGCTAAAAGACGCTTCTGTGGATTACAGGGGTTTTAAACAATTAAACTCATTATTACAAAATAAACCGGAACCAATTTTCATAACTGACTGGTCCAAACAGCTGTGTTCACAATTTGTATTGTAATGGACTTTTACACGTAAATTATCGGTTCTTTCATAGAGACTCTATACAATTTTCTGAATTTATTGTGTCCGGTTTAAAACCTATCATATTCTTCCATGTTTTTGTAAAAACAAACGCGAACACCAACACCATGTGTACGATTTATAAAGAAGACAAATTAACAACTAAACGGCATGTAATTCAATCTAATATTTCGTTGGTCTTCTTCTAAAACCACGTATCTGCCACTTTGGCAAATTTGTACTTACGTGGTTATGTAAAATACATCGATGTTTATCCAAAACTCTTAAGTGCCATTTTGGAAAAAGAAAAATCACGTAAAGTATCAGTTTTCTGCTAAAACCACATATTTGCCATTTTTAAAAACTTCTGTTCTTATGCAGGCTTGATCGCTGTGACCAAACACTATCGGTGTCGTATACAGTTTCAATTTTAAGTAGTTAGGAAATATATATTGTCTGCAACATCGTTTATCTGTAACAATGTATCCACTGTCTGATGAAACTATATAGGCATGTCTTGCCTAAAGCTATTTGTTTCTTTCATGAAGACATAGTTGCACGAAAATGGGAAATTCACGGGCATATTCATTATCACAGTTGACTCTAAAACCTTTAGTAAGAAATATAAGTTGTATTTTCTCGCATATAATGCAATTTAACATATTTATCAATATTCGGGACGATTTAAACATTGCAATGTAAACTCATCTTTATTTTAACATTCAGCTAACATTAGAAGCATTGTAATGAGATTTCTGTCTTAATGTCTAAACCTTTTGGATGGCCATTTAGCTGTAGTGCCAGTATGATGATAAATTATAATCTCCCTTATTGATTTCATAAACAGTCTGTGGCTTGAGGTAAAAGCCTTTTAGCAGATATTAATGCAATGTAAAATTTCATTTAAAGTGCACTTACCTCAGGCATCCGTTCGCCTACAGCTATCAGATTTTAATTGTGTATTGAAAATAATGCGCTTTCTCATAAGCCTGCAGTTACAAAATTAGATTCAACATTTCAGCGGTTCATCTTTCTTGAAAAGTGAATGCGTTAATGTTTAACACGATTAACATGTACATCCCTTAAAGGAATGGAAAAAAACTGGTTGTTATTCTTGAGTCTCGAGTTTCAGAATCGGTTGGTCATTACATGTTCTGTTCTAATATAATTAATTAACCCTTTACCCAAAAGTAGCGCCCCTTTTGTGCCTCTGTAGTAGATGACTTTTGAAAACCTTATGAGAATTGAAGTTTTTGCTCTTCATCTTCACAAGATTATTACCGTGGTGATAAGATGCAGATAGCATGCAGAATAAAGGATTACCGACTTGTGTAAGTGGCAACCGGGTATCGGATCTGCTTCTTCTGCGTTTCATATCTACATATTAAGTGCTACTCTGTGTTTGTTTACATTCAATTTGGAGTCAGATGTGTACCAAAGAAATGCTTATTTGAAAATGATGTAAACGATATGAAAGCAAACGAACAATTACCCCACTTACAAGTAATGTTCAACACATCTTCTACTTTTAAATGTTCAAACACTTTTTATTGTACAACTGCATCTTTTTTTTCTACAGACGTTTTCTTTAATTGAGGGATTATGTTGAAGCTTCCGTAGGTTCAGTATTTATCTGGCGTATATGAAACAAAGGAACGATAACTTATATAAATAATTTGGAGCCAATACATATTTGTTGGTGTACAAAGTAACATACAGTCAGACATGTATTGAATAGCCATAAAGTAAGGTATCAACGTGACACCAAGTTACAGGTGGTCGCTTATTGCAGAAAAGAAGTGATGACGAAAGCTTTTTTGTGAACTTTCCGCATTACTATACGACCGCCTGTTTTAAAAACATATTATTCCTAATTTTGACTGGCTGCTAATCTGAAAAGACCATCAAGTCAACAAAAACATGCACAAAACTTGACAATGTTAGCTGTAAAAATATAGCAACAACAGAATCAAAGGTCCAAATTAATAAGCTTTATTGTGACAAAAACAATTAAGAATACCTCCCCTTGATAATTTTGTTGGCATGAATTATCTCCCCTGAAAACTAAAAGAAAGTAATTTTCTCCATTTTTCTATTGGAAAGTTTAGATTTCTTTTTGAAATTTAAACCAACATCATCTAATGGAGCTTTCTACCGAGAGTTTTTCTTCAAAATCAAGTTCATGTTCTCGTAATCACAAAAAATGCATATTCCCCATAGGCTTCAATGTTAACCAAAATACAGATTTTCTCCCCCAAATGAGATAAAACTTGAAAACGCACTTAAATTGTGCATGCTCTTAAAGCGACAGAGTTTCATTAAAATATAACCACCCAGTTGCAAGAAATAGAATAATACTATTACAGATCTGAAGCCTTAATTCAGATTTGACTGTATGTTAAAACAAAATTAATTTTGACTTTAGACAGTAGGATATCTAAAGATAGAGGCCAATAGTAGTACATGTAATAGTCTGTTCAATAGTTAATCTGCTGTGGCTTTTTAGTGTATCTAAAATTTGATCGTGATAAATACATAGCGATCACTTGTGTATATTAGTCATGAAAAGAAAGTCTAAACACTTTTTTCACAGGCTATAAAAGACACCATACATTCATATATTTGCTATTGAAAACTGGTAATTTTAATCTCAAACCTTGCAATAATTTGTATGAATTCTGTATTTCAAATTAACTAACTCCAAAGATATATGGGCACTGCATCTAAAACGTTACAGGGACTCTACAGTTGTGTATCTATATTATAAATTTCTTTAAAAAAATCACCTTAAAAACAGTCACATGTACAAATTTACATACGCTTTTTTTAATGTGTCGCCCAAAGCAATTATGGTTCTATCAAATATAAACACTAGATTTATCACAGTTTTGATAGCAGTTCGTGTAACGAGCTTCTAATTAGTTTTCGCAAATTTATAAGCCCCACAACACAGTTGAAAGTATTCCCTCAAATAATGCATAACCTCTTGTTCTCGCTCATTCAGTTTGATTGTTGAACAAAGAAATACTTATGGAAACTTTCACGCATTCAAAAAAATAGGGAAAAATGCACACATGACCAAAACACAGCGCTAACATTTGAGCCGAACAACCAAGTGTAATGATTTCATATGAAATAAGATCAAGCCCAACAACGCTTCTAAATGTTTAAGTACTCCCTAAAAATATTCCATCCTCATGTACTAGCGTATCAATATGTATGCAAAACAAAGAAATTCGTACAGTGTGTTAAGACAGTGTTCTTCCGAGACCGCGAATTTGTTTTAACGAAATGAAAATGTTACGCTGTAAAATGTCCAACTGTGATATATGTCGCGGACGAATTCTCGACAGTCGTCTCGGCACACTCTGTTTTTTTCTGACCTAAATCAAAAGTTCCGAGACGCTTGGATTTGTATGACTCTGTAGCCATGGTTCATTGTAGATCTCGCACTGGCGCATACAAATTAGTCAGCCAATCAGCGTGGGTCTTTCATACTACGCATGACAATCTGTCAAAATGACAGTTTTACAATCGATTATTAAGTTGGCATCCCGCGCAGAAGGAAAACAAAACAAACGTTGATAATAATAATTCAAACAGAATCAGACGTGGTAAACACGGAACGTCATCAAAGGAGGATACAGATGTGAATCAGCCGCCAAGGCGTGAAACGGTGCATAGGTAGGGCGAACGCTTTCTCATGGTTTCGTTATGAGGATGAATTGATGTGCGGATTCAAGCACAAGAAATGTAATGCATTTATCGATGGATCAATGACAGTTTGAAGATAATTGACCACAGTATGGAGACAGATGTTTGATCAACAAACAGCACATATGCATAATAAACCATACGTAGCAAGTGCAGACCTGTTTATATATCATTTGGCATCAGGAATTGAGAAAAAAGCAATGCCTTACTGGTTTCTGAAATTGTTCCCTACTTTTTAGGGTTGGTGAGACAATTTGTCCCCAAATTTGACAATGCTTGGCAGAACACTGAGTTTGGATACACGCATTGAAACGAATTGAAAAAAATGCATGCATCAAATATTGTCTTATATTATAATTTATAGACTACTTCTCTGACCATTCAATGCGAGCTGCTATTCAGACCCCAAAGGACTTCGATATTAAAAAAAGCAATACAATTGTGAGTAAAGCCTGAAGTTGAAAAAACGGATTTGGGAAAACAGAGGTTACCATAAAATAATGAGCATAGAAATAGATAACCCGATGCGTAAAGCATGTCATTACCATAGTGGCATTGATAATGTAATATCATATTCAACCAAAACGTCACAATATCTATTTCATCAACAATATTCAACTGCATTAATGTGTAAGAAGTCAATAGTCCAAGACTTAAGAATAAAATATGTTGAAAACACAGGTGTTACTCCGTCGCAAGTGTAGTAATATCAACGTACACCCTGACACATAATAAACAAAGTGCGAAAACAAAGTCTGGAACTAAACATAATAATTAAGTAAAGATGTAGCATAAACAATTTAGATTTGTAGATACGGCACAGTGGTCTAAAACGCATTTGGAGACTATAAAGTAATATGCTTTTGTCTGGAAGTAGTCGTATAAAACAAATAACAAACGTGTATGATAACTATTTGTATGCTAACGCAATGGTATGGTAAAATGTTTATTTGTTTGTATCAAAGCAGATGTAAGTTGTGTAAAAAGCGACTGTTGCATGCTAAAATGGTCATTATAGTCTTGTTTGTGTCTGGCATATCATACTTAAGGTAAAACGTGGATAATGCGATTGACATTACCCGAAACCAGTAAATGGTCTACAAATCCACATCTATTTGATGAGGTGTACGAACATCAATATTTTAAGTCATTTAAAATTGATATTCTCTTTTCTCCATGGTAATCTTCATCTTTACACCTTTATACACCAACATTATCAGGGACACTAAGAAAAGCATAATTATAGAGTAAAAAGGTTACGTGAATTGATTTTTCAGAATACTAATCGTAAAATTATATTGGGACGAATTACCTGACAAATGTGGAATTGTTAATTGGATCATTAATAATGTAAGTCACAGAAGTAGAATTATTATTTTAATGTTATTTCGCTCTTTTGAGGCGTTAAATGTGCGCGCAAGTTTCACGACTAATTACTGTTAACAATGATGGGAAACATGCAATAAAATAAATGTCTGGATAATTGAAGTAACAATTCACTCTTCCTCTTTCGAGCAAGAGTTTATTGCAAAACGAAAACGAAAAGCACATTAAGGCTTGTACGACCTGTTAAAGATCACATGTGTCCATAAGGTCACAGGCGATCTTTACCAGGACGTGCCATAGTCGCAGATAGTCTTGAGAAATCGCAGGTGATCTTGGCTAGTCTTTCGTTAAATTGGGAGTTTGAGGTCGCAGGCAGTCGCACCGATTTTGTCCGACTGAAGTAAGCTCTAGGTCGCAGATGATCTCAAGAAATCGCATCCTTATGTGTGACAGTGCCATACATGTAGCTTGTGAACACGCTCTGGCAGATACTTGCAGAATATGTCTGGATATACAGATGAAAGGTATTCGACAAGACATGCCACATGCGTTCTTTGATTGAACGATGCTTAACGACAGTCAGATATGTTTAAGGCTGTGTTGTTTGCATCAACTGATGAATAATGATGCTTTAGTAAACAACGTTTCATGTAAACACACTAGTGAACAGCAATTAAAAACTGTAAGAGGTGTCGAATATTCATTGATATTCTCTCTTTGGTTTACATGAAACAAACTGTTGACGTCAGCAGTCAAACATAAACTTGGGAGATCGATAATTTCAAGCTCAAGTGCAATTTCAGAAATGCACCTTCTTCACCGAATATGTTATTTTTAGAATAATCCAGTATGCAAGCATCGTTTGAAAATAAATCATATCTAAGAGGAAGAAAAATGCAAATCTTGAATGTGTTTGAAATATTTTCAATTGGTATGAGTAAGTACTAGATTTTTCAAGAGCTTTCTAAAACCGTCCCCCATAGCTCAGTGGTTAGAGCATCCGCTTACGGGTCGGGAGGTCCGGGGTTCGATCCCCGGGCCAGGTCAAACAAAAGGACTTGAAAATTGGTAGTAATGACTTCCCTCCTTGACGCTCAGAATTTCGGGTTAGCATTATACTGGTTCGTCGGTTTCATAATAATATGACCGGCCGGGTTTCAGTCCCAGGTGTACCTCATAAGTCACCAGGAGAGTCGAAGTCAGTGGTGATGAGTCGTTGTGGCACTCTCCTAACCAAAGGCGCAGCACCATGCAAATCCGTCATACGGCAAACGCAATCAACAAAAAACATCAAAAGTTATCTTCACCAAAAGCGCAAAAGGCGTGTATATTGTTACCAAGTTAAAACATAGTCTGCAGAACCTGACAAAAATGTCGACTATTCCACCGCGGCGGTAAGAAACATGCACTTAAGCAAAGCAATGATTTTGTTATTTGTTATATTAGTATTCACTTTGTTCTTTAAAGGAAATGCCCTCAATAAATTTGAGAACGGGCATGTATGTCATTTTTTCTATCTTACCGCTCGTCACTTGACTGCTGGATCTAGACTTGGCGGCTATCTTGGGTCATTCTTAATTTAAGCTGCTCAATACATAAAAAACAAACACATCTGAACGACCGGCTCCCCTTCAGACGGTAATATGTCCTAGTAATTAAAACTTTTTTTACAGACACGGGCGCTGTGTAACATAACATCACGTGCAGTGTGATTAGCAACCATTCAAACATTTTTTAAGTGTTACACTCCATCTTTAAACTTAAATTTGCTTCACATCGAGAGAAAAAAAACATGACCGACATTTCCTTCTGCATTCCTCCCCAAAACCTGACGGGTATGAATATCTATTTCTCAATCGTGAGAAAACTGTTAAATATAACTTTAAAACAAGTATAGGCGTGCTAGATTGTTTCGACTTTCGTACGTTTATGATTTGAATTTACTCACGGAAGTATTACTGCAGCATTGTCTATTACTACAGATCTGCTACGATGAACTATAACTCCTGGGTGGATTTTACTTAATTTACGCGTCTGTAATGATGTCTACTTTCGGCTTCCCCACGGGTTGTAAATGGGTACTGTTGGTTTGGGCACGATAGAAATTGTGAGATATTTATGAAAAACATGTAATAAATAGAACGTTTGTTATTTTCGGTGTAAGATCGACATTTATTTCATCTCGTGAACATCCGACTGATATTTTGACCCGTGGCTTCGCCACCCGTGAATATATTATCGTCGGACGTTCACTCGATGAAATTAAATGTCGATGCCTCTTTTTGTCCCCAAGGCCGTTACAACGACTGACTCATTTTAATTAAAGGTAGGTTATGGCAACAAATATTATGCTTTGATGTATTGCCAAGCAGTCAGGCAGTTCTTGACATTTTCAAATATACAACATACATTGTTTTGTTATGAATTCTGTTCATATAAAATGTAAACATTTTATAACAGGTCATAGACCTATACACCCATCCATCAATATAATCCAGAATTAAAATGGGATAATCCTGTTGTTTATTCTGATTGGAATCTTTGAATGACAGCTTATCTGGTTTTTACATCACTGAAAAGTGGTAAAACAGGAGTTTCGGTGGCCACACAGACACAGGCTTGCATGTTTAGCTGAATGGTGATTAGATGTAAGAGCAGACCGATAATCTTCCAGAAAAAACACAGGTCTGTGAAAAACTATCCAAGAAATGGATTATCTTTTAGCTGCCAGTCAAGGGCCACCAGGAGTGATAATCTGAGCTGAAAATAGTTCTGGAATTGAATAATCAGGTACTTCTTTAAGAATCAAAAGTATTGTTGCCAAATGTTCTTAAGATTTTCTTTTCTTTTCTCAAAGGGGAATGAACTCTGTCAGTGAGCAATAAAGTGTTGTTGCTCTTAGCAAGATTTGAGCTCAGCTTTTCATTCTTTAACCATTTACCCCATTGTGCTATTTTAAGACTCATTCACAATGAAAGTAAATGATGAATAAGAAGATTTTCTCACTATGGAGAGGGGAAAACACCAATTTTGAATGGCTTTATAAACATAGTGGAAAATGGAGCATTTGCTTATCATGAGCAAATGCTCCATTTCCCATAATGTTTTCAAACGGTAACTGTGCAACAGAGGTGTATAAAGCTACAATGTATAAATATGAGGTAAGGGATAAGTGGTGGGCTAAACAATCACTAGCTGCATGGTCTTGGTCTCTACAGTAAGACAGTGCTGTCCCTGAGGTACAGCACGTTGTCCTCATGGCACAGCGCCTATAAACAGGGAGGGCTGGTCAGGGAGTGTTTTGTCTGCTAGGATGACAACAGAATGTAGAATGCCATGATGCATTATGTGTGATGTAGGACCTCCAGACAAACTTGTCACAGCTTCTATTGTTGCTGAGAAATCAACATTGACAGCCATTAGCTGGGGTCCCAAGTTACGATACTGTTTTTGACTTGCCGTATTATTATAGTTATTAATTTCTACCCCAGGAATAAAAATTCTACTTGTCCGCTCATCCTGCTCTGCAGTTTTCAATTTTTGTTTATGCAGGAGTGGATACTTAACTTTGTCTATATGCATGACAAGTGGGTACTAAATTTTGTCTACATGCAGTATGAGGGGTACTAAATTTTGCATATATGCAGGACGAGGGGGTACTAAATTTTGTCTATATGCAGGGCAATAGGTTCTAAATTTTGTCTATATGCAAAATGAGGTGGTACTAAATTTTGTTTATATGCAGCACAAGGAGGTACTAAATTTTGTCTATATGCAGGACGAGGGGGTACTAAATTTTGTCTATATATGCAGAACTAAGAGGTACTAAATTTTCGTTTTTATGCAGGATGAGTGACTAGTGCAAGACTTTTTATTCTCTGGGAATTATCCCAAACAAAGGAAAGGTAAAACCTGTATTGAGCAGACACTCAAAAACAAGGCATGTGCGATCTTTAAGACAGGTATTCACACAATGCAGAATGAAATTAATACAGTAAAGAGCTTTCTGCATAACTTTCGTTCTTCATTAAGGGACCACCTGTAATTAACATCCACTTTGATATCTTATTTGATGGCCGCTCAAGACAGGTTGACTGTAATGTAATTGTCAGTGAGGCAATTATAATGAGTGCTCATAAGATACGGGTTTGGTCAAGAAAAGAGGAAATTATGTACAATATGATCTAACAGAGCCCTGCAAAGCGAACGCCAACGCTTGTCTGATTTTTCAAGCCCAAAAAGGGGCATAACTGTATAATAATTAAAGCTAGAGTTATGTGACTTTGTATAGACATGTGTATGGTTCCTAGGAACATGTGTACATTTAAATATTCATTTGAAAATGATAAACGTTTTTTGAGATATGAGATAAGGTTAAATTTTGTGACGATTTATCAAGTCCAAAAAGGGGCATAACTGAATAATTATTAAAGCCAGGGTTATGTGACTTGGTATAGACGTGCACCTTGTTCCTAGAAACAATTATACCAAGTTAAATTTGAAATGTTGAACGATTTTTGATATATGAGGTAAGGTTAAAGTTTTGTGATGCCGACGCAGATGATGACGCAGACCCCAAGGGTATCACAATAACACAAGTTTTTTGCCGAGCTAAAAATTATTCCACCTATCCTGATCTCTCTGATCACAGAAATGTAAATGTGCAAATTGGTGTTTTCACTTATTTTTCCCCATTCACTCTTAGCCACCAGACGCTCAAGGGACTCCGGCACATTTTCAAAATGCTTGGCAAGTAATGTAGTCTGAAAGGGTTAATTCTGACGAATTCATTATCCTCAGACCCCCAAGAGCACTGGGTGTTTTTATCAATTTTCTGCATTTTGCTGCAATTCCTGGGCTAATTATTAATACATGTAGCGATAGGATAGATGCTGATAGAAAATTACTCAGGCGGGTTTCATGGTGTAAATAAATACACTGAATGCCATTTAAAATCTGTAGGAAATGTTAGAGGCAGTGCCTCAAATACCTTCATAATTTTAAACAGTTTAACCCTTTCCTCCACATGTTATACAGTAAAACCCCGCTTATACGACCACTTAAAATGCCAAAATGGGCAACCATAAAGACAGTTGATGCTTAATAGAGGTCGAAAGTGATGCAGAAAGCTCCCATAGAAGCTTTCTGCATTTCTTTTGATCTACATTAAGCTACCACCTGTCTATAACGACCGCCATGCTTCTTCATTCAATGGCCGTAATAGAGGGGTTTTACTGTATTTAGCTATAGACTTATCCACAGCGGAAGAAATCTGAGGAAAAATAGGAAAATTTAGGCAAAAGAACAATGTCATATTTAAATTGTATTGAAATCATTGTAGGAAATGGAGCATTTGCTTGTTACAAGCAAATGCTTCATTGCCTACAATAGTTTCAATAACCGTCTGTTAGAGGCACTAAAAGGTGCTCGTGTGGAGAAAATTGCAAGAATCTAGCTATTTAATCCTTTATCCCCATTTAAAAAAGCACCATTTGACACTTCTATAGCAGATGTCTTTTGAAAAGGAGCCCTCTGATCAGGGTCTGCCCTGTTTGCATATAGAATTTGTAGTCAAATTTTACATTTTTTCCAAGTAAAACATTAAATGTCATTTTATTAGCTAATTTTAAGATTTTTATAAATGATGTTCATAGAGGGCGTCGTAGCCTTTCATAAAGATGCTTGTGTGGCAGATGACTTTTTAAAACATTGTGTGATATAACCATTGGCTTGTTAAATTCAAACATGTCGCTCCCCATGGTGTGACAATTCTTTTTTAGAGGATTCTAATGAATGGGTCAGTCACCATGTGGTGGAGAAATAAAGTATCTATTACAATCCCTTAATGTAGGGACAGTGATGCTAGTGCCACAGATCTCACCTGTGCCAAAAAGGTCCAGGGGCCAGTTTCACAAAGCTTCTTAGGAAAATCTTAAACTTAAGTGAAAATTTCAAATGCACATATCCAATTTATTTTCAATTATATTTCAATGAAACTTTGCATGCTTGTGAAAAACATAGTTTTTCACAAGCATGCA
>JAULCE010735521.1:0-15098 GCA_032359355.1 Macoma nasuta | reverse complement strand
AGGGACATAGGCAACCATCGTAGACCCAGATCAGAGGGCTCCTGAAGGAGCCCTCTGATCCGGGTCTGCGCTGTTTGCTGTACTCATGCTCATGTAAGCTTAATCCAGATGTGTCGATTTCCTTCGCCAAAGCCCCCTTTCAGTGAATAATAGCATGCTTGAATGCATTTTTGGGCAAGTCAACTTATGAACCAAGGCATAAATGGGTTAATTTATTTCATATGTCTGTCAATCCATCCATCCATCCTTCTGTCACATCTTTTATTGGGTTGAAGCTCACCTGTGCATGATCAGGTGAGCTTTTGTGATTGATCTCTATACGTCATGCATTGTTTGTTGTGCGTCCTGACGTCCGTTCACCACATTCTTTAAATGACATCTCTGGAACCACTGCATGGATATGAACTAAAACTTGTCTGGTATATGGCAGGCTATGGCAACAAAAATAAAAAAAAACTTAAAAAAATCTTTGTCTCCAAAACTACTGATCTAATTTAAGGATTGGAAAGGAATCCAAAAGTCCAAGTAGGAAAGTACTTTTAACTTAAGAAATTTAACTCTAAACATTTTCATAATAATTGTTATAATACCGGGAACTTGATGCAGGAGGGACTGTAGCATTAGATGCAGGGTTGACCTAATTTGCGTCAGAACCCGAAGCATCTGAAAGCTGGGTGAGGTCCTCTGCAATAGCCACAGATGTGGGGAAGGGTGCTGAATCTAAGTGTTCGGAAGGAATCTGTTGTTGTTGTTGTTGTTGTTGCTGCTGTTAGGCGTTCTGTATTTCGATGACTAGGCGCAAAACTATTGTAACTCCTTCACAAAGCTTTTTCATGTTGTTTAGTAGGGACAATGCTCAGATGAGAGTGTCTGTCCATGCTTAGCGTGTATGTTTCTTGGGCAGAATGAGACCTGTTTGCTGACAGAAGAGCAGCGAAATCTACAAATTTGTTTGACCAAATTTTCCGCTAAAGGGAGTTTGATATTAGTTTGATATTTGAGAGGGAATTGAGGTTGAGATAGGGAGGGTATGCCCTACAATGTTACCTCCCAAAAGTGATTGTATGATGAACGCCAAAGTCATTCACATGCTCTTGGGTCGACTCGTCGTATGACGGAACTGTGTGAACGGTTGGTCCAAGAAGTCTGTGGTTTCTGGTAGTACCCTGCCAAGGTCCTTGGCAACTTGTTAAAGAATCCTGACATCTTGTTTTGCTTGAACAAATTGTACTGACTCTTGAGGTAAAAGGCAGCCGATTGTGACCAATTGTTCACTACTTGTTAAACCACAGGGTCTTGGAGCCGTTTTGGGTTTTTTGCTGCGTTTGTTTGCTGTAACTGGCCCACAGTCTAATGTCATTAGTGTGGCCATGTATCCTGGGCTTTGGGTGGTTATTGTCGGCATAAAGTGTTGAAAAGCCTTGTACAGTATAACCTCTCTAAAGCAGTCACTCTTTAAATAGGTGTGGTTTGATACTAAGGCAGGTGGTTGCTTAATGCAGGAAGAAAGTAATGCATAAAGCTCCTGTAGGAGCTTTATGCATCACTTTCAGCCTGCATTAAGCAGCCATCTGTTTTAAATTTCTATAAATAGTCGCCTTTTTGGTGGCCGCTATAGACAGGTTTGACTGTGTAAGCAAATCTCCTAAATGTCTTTTTCCACGAAGATTATTGAAAATAATATTGCTTATTGCGAGGCCTAATCTAGAGCCTGAATGTATGGGCTAATGTTGGAATGAGGCATACATTGTGGTCAATGATGTCCTTTTCTGCTGCCAATACGGCATGTCTCTTATACGATCTTACATGGCCTTCCAACTCCTCCCTCTTCTGGCACCGGTGTAACAGGCCGGTTTTTCCCCCGGTCCAGTTTTTCCCCCGGGGAAAAAACGGGCCGGCCCATTCTTTCCCCCGGTGAAAGAATGGGCCGGCCCATTTCTTCCCCCCCTAGTCAGTTTTTTCCCCCGGGGGAAAAAGCTGCCCGGGCCATTTCTTCCCCCGGGGAAAAACTGGGCCGACCGATTCTTTCCCCGGGGGAAGAAATGGCCCAGGCCACTTTTTCCCCCGGGGGAAAAAGCGGCCTGGGCCGATTCTTCCCCCCCTCCCTCATATCAAATCTTTTCAAATTTTACCGATCATTAACTTAATTGACCCTTGGTTTGTTGAATTTGAATGATTTGCTCCTCCCCTATAAAGATTCGTGTATCAATCATTTTTCATAAAAACTTGTCCTTTGCAGAAAATGTTCATAATTTTCATCTAGACAATTCATGTCCTACCAGATTGATTTTTCATAACAAACTGTGCTCTGATCTGGATCTACACTGTTTGCATAGGTCTTATTCCCAGTGGGAAGAAACAGCCCAGGCCAGTTTTCCCCCGGGGGAAAAAGCTGCCTAGCTGTTTCTTTCCCCCCCCCTCCCTGAAGTCAATTCTTTCCAAACTTTACCTATTATGAACTTAATTTAACCCAGTGTATGTTTGATTTTCATTGTTTGCTCCTCCTCTATGAAGATAATCATGTAAATCATTGCCGAGGGCTCTGATCTGTATATACACTGTTTGCATAGGTCGTATATAATTATAATTATTAAGGTGTTAGACTAGTTGTTTCACCAAGGGAAGAAACCCACACACACTTTCCTTTAAATTTCAACATGGTTATTGGGGGGGGGAAGAAACGGGCCAGGCCGTTTCGTCCCCGCCTCCCTCATGTCAATTTTTTCCAAACTTAACCCACTGTTAACTTAATTTAACCATTTGTATGTTGAATTTTAATATTTTGCTCATCACCTATGAACATTCTTATGTCAATTATTTTCATCCAGACTTGTCCTAGCAAAAATGCTCATAATTTTCATCAAGACATTCCTATCAAAATTTATTTTTTATGTCAAACTGTGCAGGCCCTGATCAGAGGGCTCTGGTCTGGATCTACACTGATTGCATAGTTCTCATATAATAATCTCTATCCCACATACAAAAGTTTAAAGCTGGTTGGAAAGCTAGATTTGCCTTTTCCCCTCCCCTTCCAAATTGATTTTTGGCGGGGTCAATTTACCTGGTCAAAAGAGGTTGGTGTTAGACTAGTTGTTTCACCAGGGTAAGAAACCACCCAGGGGAAAAAAGTGACCCAGGCCATTACTCATTTCTCATTTACCCTGATCTGGATCTACACTGTTTGTATAATTCTCATATAATTATCTGTATCCAACATACAACAGGTTAAAGTTGGCCTGTTTGGACTTTGACCATGCCAAATGATTTTGAACAATTAGGACTTAATACAATCAAAAATATAAACTGATCAGTGTTAATAGTTTCTTGACATTTTATCTGTTCGTCTATGGCCGTTTATTTGAAAAATTACGGACTGTTTCTCAAATGCAGGAATATCAATGAAAATCCTATGGCATGATCCAATATTTATTGAAAGAAAAATAAGATATGACAGATTATTTATGTTTTATTTGACAGCAAACATCATCAAGAAGTAAGACAGTACTTGACAGTAATCAAAACTAAGATCAAGGGGTGGTCTTTTATTATCACACCACATTGAGCAGAATCATAATCATCCTTACTTTGGGTGTAACAGTACATCGAAATATCGATATATCGCAATAGTTATAAACAAAATCTGACCCCTGAGCTGCGACCTGTCTACCTATACCTGTATGACAGCCTTCTACAATGAATGAGTTCAAATGTCACGGCTCAGCGGTAAGACCTGCATTATACCTGAACAATAGTACTATTGCAATAGTAAAACTGAATATCGATAACTATCAGCAGTAGTGTTTTGAACTATTGATAGTATCAAATGCATATAAACAAGGTAGACTCTAAACTATTTTATACTTGTCTTTCTAACCCCAATTCCACAGACAAATGCATGGTCAACATAATTTATTGTGGCTCAGTCTAAGCTTCTGTTTTAGTACAGATCTGTCATGATCAAACTTTTATTGGATGTTATAGAAGCTATGGTTGAGGAGTAGTATTCAGACCCCAATAAAGAATGTTTTCAAGCATTATAAACGCATGTGGTATCAGATCAGATTACCCTGATTGTCTAGTTAACCCATTACCTCTGACTCTACACTGTTGGCTATGGCAATAGATTTCCTTGGTTTTTTTGTGCCAATATAGAAATTTAGTTAATTAAATATTCATAGCAGGTGTAGTCTCATAGAAACATTTATGAGGGAATGGGTTAAAAAGAATACTTTAGATGTTTATAAGTGCATATCCTGATTATTCGCCGAATCATGTGGTGGCTGGTCTGGGTCTTCACTGTTAGCTAGGCCATAGGGATCAGGGGTGGTGCTTAAAAAACTTTTTGAGTCTGAGATTAAAATTGTTCTCAAGCGTCTGATTGATCAAATTCAAAAGAATCTGATTGGTCAGATTTGAAAACAACAAATAATGTTTTCAAATCTGACCAACCATATGCTTGAAGTTTGAACCTGACCATTCAGACGCTTAAGAACGATTTGAATCTCAGACTCAATCAAAAAGTTTTATAAGCACTAGGCCTGGATTGGTTCATATATGGCCAGCGTCATGCGAAAAGGGGCACTCGGACAAACAGTGTAGACCCAGACCAGCTGCCGCGTCTCTGATATGGTGTCTGATCAGTAAAGGACATTCTAATATAGATTCTAATGGGAGAAAAACAGTGTAGGCCCTGATCAGACGTTGCGTTTCCAACACAGTGTCTGATCTGGTTCTACACTTTTTGCAATGTCTTAGTGCCCCTTTTCGTGTGACGCTGGCCATATAACCTAGGCTGACTTATTAACAACTGGGCTTTTTCCTAACAAGTTAAAACAACATCAAAATGCTCTGATTTATTTCTGATATAAAGGGCACTTGCAGAAAGGCTATCTAAACAGAATGTTGAAGGATACTTCAGCCACTTGTTGCTTTCTCCAGACAAAGTATAAACAAAAATGTCAGTGTGGAGAAGAGATGCAGCACCCATGATCTCTGCATCTGTTGCCCAAACTGCATTGTCTCGCATTTTATTTCTTTCTAAATAATCACCAACATCTTCGCTCAGATAGCCTTTCAAGCTTGCAGATATTGTTGGACTACTCATGTGGTCCACAATTTGGTCTCGTAGTTTCACATGATTCTTTTCAGTGCCAGAAATACTGAAACTGACGGCTCTGAAAAAACAGTTGCCATCACCAACAACTTTGTGGATGTTCTTGGGATTTTTCAGTTCACCTTCTTTAAAGGACGGTTGTTTCACAAAATCTATGTTTAACTTCTCGCACTGTTGCTTGTTTTCTTCTTTTGAAGGGGGTCTGAACATTTCAACTTCTGGACATTTAACACTTGTAACTAGTGGGACTTCATTATCATTTCTGTTTTCATTTGCATTTCTTTGAGATTTTTCCTTTCCTCTATTCTTTACACCGGATGGGACCTTGCTCCTTGTCTGACGACATTGTTTTAGTTTCTTAAGTGAGTTGACCTTTTTCTTTTGTCTGTTTATGTTTTTCTTGTTGTTGACGGCAGTTTGCCTTAGCACTCTAGTTTTTGAACTGCTCACAAGTTTCTTAGGTGAGTTGACCTTTTTCTTTTGTCTGTTTATGTTTTTCTTGTTGTTGACGGCAGTTTGCCTTAGCACCTTAGTTGTTGAACTGCTCACAAATTTTGCTGTGTATAATTTCAAATTGCTCGAGTGGTAAACATTGGAAAGCACTTTGTTGCTTTGCAAGTTTTCCAACCGCACTCGTCCCTTAGTCAAAGCCTCCACCACGCGATATGGTCCAACCCATCTTGGTACAAGCTTACCACCAAATCGGCGAATTTTCTTCGCATTTTTGATCAGGACGTTTTGACCTACATTCAACGGCTTGTGCGAATTGTGGCGTAGATCGTAATTCTTCTTTTGTCTTTTCTGCGCTTTTTCAATGTTGATTCCCACACGCCTATTTGTATCCAGTCTTTTAACTTTCATTTCATCCATTGAAATGTTACTGGTTGAATTTTGATTCGACAGAATGGATGACAATGGTTTTGACACAAGCCGTGCTTTACGGCCAAACATCACTTCAAATGGTGTGTGTTTTGTTGATGCATGTACACTTGTCCGATACGCAAACATGACACTGTCCAGCTGCTTGTCCCAATTTGAACCATTTTCATTGGTTGTCTTTTGTAACATCTCTTTCAATGTACGGTTGTCTCGTTCACGCTGGCCATTGGTTTGAGGGTGATAAGCACTTGAGATTCTGTGGTCAATTTCCAGTTCATTTGTTAAGTTATCTATAACCTTGCTTGTAAATTCACGGCCTTGGTCAGAAATTAAGGAATCCATTGGGCCATATACACTGATGTTGTGTAGAAGAAACTTTGCCACACTGTCAGTGGATTTGTCTGGAATGGCTGCTGCCACAGAGAATTTGCTGAAGTGATCAGTCATAGCCACGATATATTTATTTCCATCTGGAGTAGTTTCTAGCGGACCCATAATGTCAATCCCAACCAGGCTCCATACTTTCTCTGGAACGGGTATAGGGTTAAGTGGTGGAAGAGACTTGACTGGCCCAATTGTTACGCGGGAGCAGGCGTCACAGTCACGTACATAGTTTCTTACATCCTCTTTCATCCCCTTCCAGTAGTAGTGATCCTTGATCTTGTCCAGTGTCTTGTCACGTCCTAAGTGGCCCCCAGAATATTTCCCTACAAAGAGACAATGAAACTGTTACAGTACATAAATTAATAGGCCAGCGTCACGCCAAAAGAGGCACTCGGACATTGCAAACAGAGTAGACTCAGACCAGCCGCCGCGTCATCGACACGGCATCTGAACTGTTCCAAAATGTTTGATACTTGATACTCTGTCAATTTAGTTTCCTGCAGTTTTGAACTAATAGGTTTAGTTTGAATATTTAGCAGGTGGATAATGATCCGGACCGATTCTCTAGAGATTGACTCCAATTTGGTTGAAATTGGCTCCGAATTTGGTAAATATTGCTAATATTTGTTCTGATTTGTGGTGTTTTTTTGGTCTATTTGCGGTTAAGTGAGAGGGGTACGGACAAATGCCCCCCACCCAGACAATTGCCTGAAAGCTTTTATATTGGCACACAAAACAAGGATTTTTATTGCTCAAACCAACAGTGCAATATCTAGAGCTTTCATTATTCGATAAGCAAACAGTGTAGACCTTGATCAGATCGCTCATACAGGAGCTGTCTGATCTGGGTCAACCCTGTTTGCAAAGGTGTAAAAAGGAGTTTCTTTAAGGGAATGGGTTATGGCATTGTATACAGTGAAGAACAAGGTGTTGTCTGATCTGGGTCTACTGTGTTTGCAAAGGCATTAAAATGTGTTTCTATGAGGGTAAGGGTCAAAATTTCAAATTGGAGAGTGCTTGAATGGCTGAAAATTATTGGTGTCATTTCAAGTTCTAAACTATTTGTTGTTGTTTTTTGTCCAATATTTGTAGCAAATGCAGCACACAATTTCTGTTTTTTGTTTTTTTGGTGTACTTATAAATAATTAAAAAAAAAAGATAAATGCAAGTGAAAAATAATATTTAACTGCTGTTCCATCATCATGTATAGCAACTATTACTTTAAATTTCATTAAACTCATTATTTGACATGCGTATTAAAACAGTAGTGTGACATAATTTTTGGAGTAAAGTGTTTCTTTTAC
Organism: Macoma nasuta; assembly: GCA_032359355.1. Taxonomy (NCBI): domain Eukaryota; kingdom Metazoa; phylum Mollusca; class Bivalvia; order Cardiida; family Tellinidae; genus Macoma; species Macoma nasuta. The sequence continues at coordinate 7,418 of JAULCE010735521.1, read as the reverse complement.
TCGAGACTGATATTTATGGAAAAAAATGGAAAAAATAGACAAGGGAGAGGGCTTTGTCCGCCCTAGCCAGAAAATGAGATTTTGACCAAGGGGCTTTTGTCTGTTTACCGAGAACCAGGTCTATAATACTCTATTAGCAAACAGAGAAGACCCTGATCAGACTATCAAGTAAAGGGTTAAGCTAATTTCTTGAGTAATATAATGCTAATTTTCAGACACTCACGTCACATTCTCCAGGGGTGGCGAAATATTAACAAAATGCACTTGTCCATGGACAAGTTGTTTGAAATATTTACTTGTCCGTTACCAATCTCTAGTTGTCCTAACAAAAGTATAGAAATTAAGTTTACCTTTAAAATATTCACTATTAGCAATTGTTTGTTGAATTTTACAGATAATTTCATAGTCAGTAAATAACCGAGGGCTTGGTACATAACTTTTGTAACTCCTTCACAAATGTGAAGGAGTTACAATATTTTGTACCAAGCCCTCAGTATGGAATATCAACTTGTCCACGGACAACTCAGACAGAAAAAATCACTTGTCCAGACCATAAAATGTCCACCACGGACAACACGGACAAATGATTTTGCCACCCCTGATTCTCTAGTTATACTTAACCTAAATTTGGCCAGATGTGATCATAAATAAACTAGTTTAGTTTAATTGTGCACATGAAGTATAAATTTTTAATTCAACTCTAAAACTCATTAAAAACTTTTATGATATGTATTAAGTGGGCAATCAGCCGGGGAGAACTGTCTGGTGGGCGGGCAATAATCCTATAATCAAGTGAGATGAATGTCAAAAAGTGATGGCCAGAATAAGATGCTACAGATAAGGGCAATCATCCTAGTCTGCAATAATTTCCTAGACTTGAATCAACTGTAGTTGATCAGGATCCATGTTTTGATGGGCCTGATCTGGATCTATACTGTTTGCATATGTCATCAATTGGCAGAGAGTTAACCCTTAACCTTAACCTAATGGACATTTATGCCAGACTACGCCCACTTTGAATATATACATGTAATTAACTTGTATATAGGCACTAAAAGCAATATATTTCATTTCCTTGGCAAACAGAAGCGAATCAGATCTATCATATTCTATAAGCAAACAGAGTGGACCCTATTCAGATGGCTCCTAAAAAAAATGACCATAGTAATAAAAAAATAGTTACCAACTCAAAATGCCTGAATTACAATATACTGTATTTTCCCTATTAACCTCCCCCTCCCCTTTTCTAAAGAAAAAAATAAAAAATAAAAAATATTATTTTAACTGTTGTTTGTTTTGATCTTTCAATAGAAAACAACTTCAAAATTTGACACTTTATACACATTTTTATTTTTTTAAAGTCTTAGAAGGCAGTGTCTGTATCCCTTTAACTCATGAACATTTATGCAAGCCTCGGCCTTCTATTAAATTCGACTCAGCCTACCAATAATATATAATTAACTGAACTTTTATATTGACACATACAACAAGGTATTTTATTTCAAAAGCAAACAGTAGAGAATCAGATTTCTAGGACAAAAGCCCCCTCCGTCAAAATCCCATTTTAACCGAAACAAACCGAAATACGAAAACAAACTGGAATTACAAAATACTTACTTCGTATATAAACTCTATTACTATTTTACCCGGAGACTGATATTTAGGAAAGACAGGGGAGAGGGCTCTGTCCGCCATAGCCAGAAAATGAGATTTTGACCAAGGGGCTTTTGTCCGTTTAACAAGAATCAGATCTATAAATTTATATTAGCAAACAGAGCAGACCCAGATCAGACAGCACCTGTATAGCAGTCTGATCTGGGTCTTCTCTGTTTGCAAAGGTGCGAAAAGGCATTACTATCAAGAAAAGAGTTAAACCAGCTTTACTATTACACTTTAAGGAAGATTGATGTCACACATATAGATTATCACTTTACTCCATGAATATTCAATTGAGACTCCGCCCACTATGAATATTAAATATACCTATTCTCAAATATAAACACCTTTTGATGCCTTTGCAAATAGAGTAGACGGTAAGACCAAGATCAGGCAGCTCCTATAGAAGCTGTCTGATCAGGGTCTACTCTGTTTGCTTATAGAATGTCTACACTGTTGGCTATGGCATTAAAATTCTTTGTCTTATGTGCCAATATAGAAATTTATTTAATGAAATATTCATAGGGGATGGAGTCTCATATTGATATTCATGAGGGAAAGGGTTAAATAAATGTCTCTATTGACACCTTAAACAAGGAAATATATAGCCATAGCCAACAGTGAAGAGTCGGATTATATCATTTTATAAGCAAAAAGAGTTAGTCCCTGCTGCCTGTCTGCTCTGTTTGCCAAGGCGTCAAATTTAAGGGTGCTTATGTGGAGTAAGTGGTTAATATTACATGAGACTGATATTTATTAGAAAATGAGATTTTGACCAAGGGGGCCTTTTGTCCCTCTACCGAGAATCAGATCTAAACATTTCTATTAGCAAACAGAACAGACCCAGATCAGACAGCTCCTGTAGAAGCAGTCTGATCTGGGTCTTCTCTGTTTGCAAAGGTGTGAAAAAGGCATCAAGAAATATCAAGAAAAGAGTTAAACCAGTTTTACTTTTAAACTTAACCCTTTCCCTCATTGAAACGCCTTTTAACACCTTTGCAAACAGAGTAGACCCAGAGCAGACAGCTCCTGTAGGATTGATGTCACACATATAGATTATCACTTTACTCCAATAATATTCATGTGAGACTCCGCCCACTATGAATATTAAATATACCTATTCTCAAATATAGACATCTTTGCAAATATAGTAGACCCAGATCAGGAGGTGCATATATGCCTCACTGGTCTACTCTGTGTGTTTCTAGAATGTTATAGGTCTGACTCTACACAGTTGGCTATGGAATTAAAATTCCTTGTCTTATGTGCCAATATAGTAAATTTATTTAACCCTTTCCCTAATGAATATTTATGCCAGACTCCGGCCACTATGAATATATAACTAACTGAACTTTTGTATAGGCACACAAAACAAATAATTTTATTGCCATAGCCACCAGTGTAGAGTCAGAACTAGAACATTCTATAAGCAAACAGAGTAGTCCCTGCTGCCTGTCTGCTCTGGGTCTACTCTGTTTGCCAAAGCGCCGAAAGGGGCTTATATATGTGGAGTAAAGGGTAATTTTACCCGGAGACTGATATTTATGAAAAAATGACAAAAATAGACAGGGGAGAGGGCTCTGTCCGCCCTAGCCAGAAAATGAGATTTTGACCAAGGGGCTTTTGTCTGTTTACCGAGAATCAGATCTATAATTTTCTACTAGCAAACAGAGCAGTCCCAGTTCAGACAGCTCCAGAAGAGGCAGTCTGATCTGGGTCTTCTCTGTTTGCAAAGGCATGAAAAGGCGTGGCTATCAAGTAAAGAGTTAAACAAGCTTTACAATAACACTTAACCGTTTCACTCATATAGACACCTTTTGACGATTTTGCAAACAGAGTAGTCTAAGAGTCAGAACTAGAACATTCTATAAGCAAACAGACATGTCCCTGATCAGGCAGCTCCTATAGGAGATGTCTGCTCTGGGTCTACTGAGATTTTGACCAAGGGGGCTTTTGTCCACATATGGAGAATCAGATCTATAATTTTCTATTAGCAAACAGAGCTGACCCCGATCAGACTGTTCTGGAAGAAGCAATCTGATCTAGGTCTTCTCTGTTTACAATTGCGTAAGGTGGCGTTACTATCAAGCAAAGAGTTAAATAAGCTTAACTATTACACTTACCTGCATGCATGGTTTGAATGACAGCAGCTGTTTCATGCTTCCTTAGAAGCCGTTGTGTGTCTTTATACAGCATTCCATTATCGCAGGTAATTCCAGATGATCTTGACCGTAATTTCTTTTTCTCGCATTTGCGTTCGTTTGGATCTTTGATACTCTTAATTCTTGATCCATAATCTTTATTAGTAAAGAAAGTCACCAATTCATTGTAGGTCAAGTCCTCCATTTTACTTCTACACAGATTTCACAAGATTTATACAAATTGTCGGCCCATACACTTACATTCTTCAGAATTTTCACACACTTATTATACACAAAACACATGCAGATATTGTTTGATTAACTGCCCTTTTGAATATTTTTACCTATCAAAACATCTTCAATATAGAAAAAGTAATATCATATTGACAGTCAATGATTGAAGAAGTGCTTATATACACCTGTTGAACATGAAGCTATAACATGCTCAGATGCCACAAAACATTGGCACTTCCAGCATATACAGGAAGTCCAGTCATGCAGTCCAAGAAATCGTCACTTTGACCCTTTACTGTCCCTTCACTGCCCTTGCCAATTAATTACCTGACATCTATATACACCTTGATATCACACCTTTTTCAGGTTCCCTATTGTTTGATGGTGGATATTTTAATAAGCAAAGGGTCTGACAGTCCCCAAACCATCCCCCACCCCCATCCAACTCTGAAAGTGTAGGGGAGTAATAAACTTCAATATACAGAATGACAGTGTGACAATAAACAATCATGTACCAACAAAATATGTTATTGACAGGACGAGCAGGTGGCTTACTGTTTACAGACTCAGATAAGACAGATCATGTTTGAGACTCCTGATCTGGGTCCACACTGTTTGCAATTGTCACTATAAACATAATACAAGTGCACTATAGACATGCTTTTAGTTATGAAGGAGGCAATAATGTGGCCCATGTCACGTGAAAAGGGACCCCCCCGGTTATTAAGCAAAGTGTAGACCCAGATCAGTCGCTGCATCACGAAAGTGACATAATACTGAAAATAATAGTATAAATACTGTTGATCTGCCTTTTTCAAAAAGTGTAGATCCTGATCAGGCGCTTTGTCAGAGACTATACAAACAAGACTGAACAGTCTGCAATGCTTATACAGTTGAACCTCGATTATTCGAACTCTGATAACTCGAATTCCTGATAGCTGAAAAATCATTAAGGGGATTTTGAATACCGTGTATTTGACACCTAGGGGTTTTTTAATACCCTTTTATGTTTCACCTAGGTGATTTTGACTACCTAGCCATTTTTGGAATGCGAAATGACCTGGGTCCTAGGTGGTTTCTTCTCCAGTGAAAGAACTAGTCTAACACCAACCCTGGGGGCGTTTATTAGAACCTATATGGTATATAAGACCTATGCAGACCGTAAGAATCCAGATCAAGGCACTCTGATCAGGGCCTGAACTGTTTGTCATAAAAAATAATTTTGGTAAGACATGTCTTGATGAAAATTATGAACATTTTCTGCAAAGACAAGCCTGGATGAAAATGATTGAAACACAAATCTTCATAGGGGAGGAGCAAATTATCAAAATTCAACATACAATGGGTTTAATTAAGCTAATAATGGATTTAGTTTGGAAAGAATAAACATGAGGGAGGGGGGGGAAGAAACGGCCTGGGTTGTTTCTTCCCCGGGGGAAAGAATGGGCCGGCCCATTTTTTCCCCGGGGGAAGAAATGGCCCAGGCCACTTTTTCCCCCGGGGGGAATAAACTGACTAGGGGGGTAGAAACGGGCCGGGGTAGAAATGGCCCGCTACACCGGCACATGGAGTAGACGATAACGGTGATACTTGCCGCAATTATGCCTAGCCTTGGCTATATATATGTTCCGTAATGGCAGAATGATTATGCGACTTAATCGTTCGGTGACCTTTACCAATAGAACTTTTTAACTGCGTGATAAATTAATGCTGTCTGTTTATTTTTGCTGAATCAAATTTCTACAAATCGCTTAGGAACCGCAGAATGGCAGAAATTAGATCCCAGTAGAAATATCCAGATATACGGTATTTGGTTGGCCCACATTTTCATAAGTTTCTTCCCTTGTGGATTAGTCTAAAAATAGCTTGCTGAGGAAAGGGTTAAATCAAAGCCACCCCATGACTACCACATAAGGAGAGCCAAGTGTAGTTGGTGTACCATGTGCCATTCTGTGGAACCAGTAGTAGCCGAGATCGACTCCCAGGAAGGCGAGCCACCAGGTCCAGGCTGAGTCCCACGGCAGCTCGTGTATGCAGTAGTTGTTATACACCCACACATACCCCTCCAGGGTGATAGTCTTCAGCAACACTCTGAAACAAAACACAGGCACCTGGTTTAGCTTTCACTAAACACTTCGAGCTGAGATCATGCTCACCTCAAAATTTCAATCTCAGATATTGACGTCAATTTTATTGCTACTGCACTATAATTTTGACTATCAGTGAAACATTTCATGTTTCACTGGCAGCCAAAGTTTTAGTGCTGTGGCAATAAAATTTGAATAAGATATCTAATGTTGAAATTTTGAGTTTGAGCATGATCTCCACTTGAGATGTTTAGTGAAAGCCGGGTCTGTCTTCAAACAACCCCAGGAAGTACTGTAGCTTTCTGCAACAATCAATGAGCGGATAGGACTGTGAGGGTTTAGAACTCATTGGAACTGGTTGACTTATAAGAATGTGTTTTGTGTGCTTGCGATTTTGATTTTATCTTTCAAACTTGTGACAGAGAGCTGTAGATCTGCCTCAATGCTAGAAACCTGTTGCATTCGGACCTCTTTCTCTCTCTCTCTTGCCTTTGCTTCACTACATGTATTTACTTATGCATAACCTGATAAAGATAAACCATCTAGATAACTTATCCTAGTATCCTGTCAGTGTGTATTTCTTCATTTGATGGATATCTAAATGTATCTCTCATCTTGTTGACCAGTCTGAATGTCAAGAGTTTACTTGGTAAAAAGGAGATAGTAGTTTTGGCAAATGGTCAAAGCTTGGCGGCTGAAAAGAAATGGTCTTTGGCATTCATTGAAGTATGAATGCCATTTTTTGACCAATCAGAAACCGCTATTTTGTCATAGAATTGGAATTAATTCCTCATACAAACAACTTTTGAGGTCTCTATTGTAGATGATTTTTTTTCAAAATAATGTGGGAAAAAGGACATCAAAATTATACTCATAATGAGAAAATGTTTCATTTCTCACAATTTATTCAAATTCATTAAAAACAAGCATTGCTCTTACAAATGTAGATATTTATCAGATCCTTTCACCAAGAACCAGTCTAACATAGCATATGAGGTGATGAATTAAGGTTTGAAATCATACAGCAGCACTAAATTTTGTTTGATCTGATGATAATAATGTCGATTTGTTTAAATTAAGTATCTGAGAGGAAAATTCACTGTTACTCTTAGCTTGCTAAATATATTCATTTGAAAATCCACCTAATCGTATGAATAGTAAACCAACTGAATGTGTAAAAAAGGGTATATGAAATAATTCTTTTGGCAGGCACAGTTTAGAAGACAGACGAAATAAATTTCCCATCAGCAAATCATGCAGATTCTGTTTGCGAGACTTAGTTAAATGGAAAAAAAATACA
>JAULCE010735410.1:0-15102 GCA_032359355.1 Macoma nasuta | reverse complement strand
AAATTGTTATTTGAGTGTCAAACAGCTTGGATCCGAATCAGACGCCGAGTAACTCGGCGTCTGATCCGGGTTCAAGCTGGTTGACGGTATTACTAATTTTTATCGTCGCGATTGACAGGAGACGTGCATTTCAAGGTTATTATCTTTTCTTAGAAACGAGACATCCTTAATATACTCCCGAGGCAGTATAGTATGCCCACGTTGTAAATTATATACTGCCAATTTTATTCACATTAAAGTTAATTGACATCTTGGAGATTTATATGTCTTCTTTCGCTGTAGTGCTAGACAATCAAGTATCATCTATTCGATTCATACACTGTCCGCACTCCAAAACGTTGAAAGTAATTGTGTGCATCTTGCGTTATAATGGGCGTTATAATGTTACGTCATAGGTATTAAAAGAGATACGCGCTCAAATGAAATTGCTAAAGGAGTTATTTGAAAGTTTGTAGAAAGTGTAATAAAACGTTTTTGAATACAAAACATATGTTTCGGTTCAGAGCAGTTAATAAATATATTGATAGCAGAATTATACGCTTAACATGTTTACCCAAGGAATGTTTACACAGATATATTGATTTAAAGTTCTTGTCCCGCACGGGTGAGAAAATCCCTGGGTTTTTACTATAGGAAGTCCTCTGACCCTAACCAGCAACACATATCAAATATCGTAGAAATGGCTGGTTTAGGGGCAGAGAAGGATCGCATTATATTAGTGGGTGATTTAAAATCATCATACCTTTGCAAATTAAGCTTGTTTACCAAATTGATTCGCTTAGATGAAACCAAAACGTTCTAGAACATTTTAGTATTTGTTCGAATTACCAAAGGTACAAATTAAATTTGAACTTCGGGTTATATTAAACATATAAAACTAGTCTCACTAACTTAATTATAACGAGTTTCAACTGTACTTCTGTTTAAGTTAAGCACAGGAGTTGTAAAACGAACCAATTTTCTATATTTTTTTTGCGTAATCATGTGGTATGATCGTTCGTTTTCAAGACAGTTCTAACAAATGTTCACACCATAATATTTAGTATAATATATAAGGATATTAGCATTTGTTCTGCGTACTATATATTGAACACTGACGATGTATTGGATATTTCCATTTCTGTGCTCGCATGTACAAAATTCGGTTCGTTATGTAAAAGATTTTATTTTAGTTGCTATATACAGACCCACTATGCGCGTGTTAATTGCTATTTCAATATCAGTTCGTCACCAGTACCAGTAATGTGAAATGTTATCTGTGGTTGTTTGTAAAACATCCCATCAAGGAGTCATTGACATTTTGCATGCATTAGCGAAGTCTTAACGGACATTTTAACCTCAACACTGCTTACTCCGAACCATTGTTTCATATGCAAACCGTTTGGTAATTGTTATCTGTGGATGTTTGTAAAACATCCCATTAAGTAGTCATTGACATTTTGCATGCGCTAGCATACATTTTAATCCTGTAGAGTGATCAGATTCTTACGCGTTTTATTGTGCAAAAAACATTTCACCCCATCTGTGAATCTACAATATCACATATTAGCGTATTGAGTATAGGGCTTATTATATTATCCTGCCGACGAAACAAACAGTACGCTGAATTCTCGCATGATTGATATCTTAACCTTGTTTTATTTTCTTGAAATTTGGTGAAACTATTGCCTTTATTGTCAAACAGCTTGGGTCCAGACCAGACGCCGAGTGTCTGATCCGACTCCAAGCTGGTTGACCTCACTTTGGTCGCGATGGTCGGAATACTTGCTAAGAGAAAGAAGTTTGGCTCTAGAATCGCTCTTGAAGAAAAGAAGCATCACATTATCGACAATTCGTGCTGAATTGAAAAGCGCCATGCAGTTCGTCTGTACTAATTTCACAGAACGTTGAGCTCGAGGCAAGACACGAAACATCACGAAAACGATGACGTGATTTATAACTGTCTCCGACCTAGCTCCACCTTCAGCACGTCGTGAATCATGTTCGTTTGTTTTGTTGGGTTTTACGTCGCTTCGACATTATTTCAGTAATTTCACGACGCCCGGCTAAATATTACTGGATGAAGAGCACAGAAACCCGGCGAAGTTGCACAGACGAGCAACTGGATAGAAACACTGACCTAAAGCAAACCAGCCTGAAGGCTTTGTTACACAGTTATGATCACCCTTGACGAAGATCGAACCCACAACGGTGTGATCGAAGTGATTGTAAGAGGAAAACTACGAAGGTCCGTTCGTGAACATTGTCGTCTGATCATTATCCGTTTAAGCACCCTACCTTTACTCATTATATTCTATTTAAGGCATATCCACAAGGAAAGAATCTGATAAAAATGGGCGAATATCAAAGTAAATTGAAATTGTCACTTAAGAATTGTTTTGAAAACTTTGTAGGAAATGGAACATTTGCTCGTCACGAGCAAATGCTCAATTTCTTTCAACGTTTTAAAGAGTAAACTGCTTCAGAAGCATTATAATGCGTATATATGGAGTAAAGGGATATTGTTTCCAAAAAGCGTTTGAAAAACATTTTAACATGTACTTTAGTTAGTCAAGACCCTGACACAGATATTCATGATTCGTGCTTGATGTAGCTCAACGTAATAACTCCAGTCATGATTAAAAAATGTTGACACTATGTTCATGGACCAACAAATTAGCCCTTGCTGCCTCTGTTGCAGATGAATTTTCAAAGCATTATGATACCTGCAACATCTGCTTATCATGAGAAAATACTCAATTTCCCCGCAATTGTTTCATAACCAATTCATAGTTGGTCATTTTTTATTCTAGAATATACTCCTCTTTAGCATATATTCTTATTGTGAATCAGTCTTAAAGTAGGCTTTTAGGTTACGCAATAAAGCATTACAACATACACATGTATAGAGAGAGAACTAATAGTCGTGTTGAATATATGACGTCTAATCATAGAAGCCTATAATCTGCTTAGAAATAGAGAAAACACGAATATTTTGTTTCTGATAAGAGATAAACTGTGAATAGCTCCATCAAACGCCACCACGCAAATGTTGGTTCTTACCCAGGACAACGCCAAAATAATAAGAAAAATCAACGTTGTTGTAGAGAGAAATAAGAAAATAAGGAAGAAATATGACTCAACCTTTTCGTTTCTTTTCTCATCAATATTTTTCCTACTCATCCTATGCATTATTTGTGAATAAATCTAAAATAGCGTGACAGAGGTTAACTTTTTCGGCGCCATATTTAAAATTGTCGGTTGGGACTAAATCACAGAGACGATTAAATATTTGTTGTATATTCCGAACCTGTTAATACGGGTCTAAAATTGGTTGTTTTCAATGGCGCATTTAGGCGACTGCGGCGGTGAAAGGGTTAAACAATAAATATATGCACATCCGTGTGTATGACAGACACGGATCCAGAAATATAGTGGCATGACGAAATATTTCGGTCTTGAGACAGGATTCAAACAATGAAAGAAGCAAAGTCTCCCATGAATGAACTGTCACATTTTTCTGGGACAAAATAAATTCTAAGCATGCAACACTTCACTCCTAATGAAGATCTCAATATTCTCGCACCAAACATAGCTTCAATAACAAACATCCTGACTTCTTATCGACAGTGACCTTTGTCTCTGATAATGGACAAACCTTAATGGCGCTGTGAGAAAAAGGTCAAGAGGAACACATATACAATGCATGACCTAGAAAACTCGTGTTTTATTAAAATAACAGCTCTAGCAATTCAGAGTCCTTCCAAAGTTGATTATATATTGTAGAAAACGCGATGTCCTATATAAACTGGACAACAATCCGATGAGATGCGATGTCGATCTGAACGTTGTTTGTTTTAGCTCTTTGAAAGCCATAGGCGATTAAAATCCATATTCCAGAAAAGGAGTCCCATATCAGACGCCGCATAAGAAGGCGGCTTCTTATCAGGGACTTCTTTTAATTTTTCAAGATAATTTATTCCAAACATAAGTGTTTCGGAAAAAGCAAAGTTTATCTTATAATTTCTGTTACATGTATTTTGTTCGTACACGTATTTGATCTTGAACCAACGACAAATTTAACCTCTGTATTATAAGATAGCAGGAAAAACAACAACGCAAGATCATATCTATTCCAGATACCGAATTATTCCACACGAATGTCATGGCATGCGACGAGGTAGCTTCGAATCAGGTTTACCTTTGCTACGTTATTCAAAATCTCAAAGAATAAACGCTAAAACACATGTAGCTACTACTCAGGCAGTTTACTTTTAAGATTAAGTAACCTAAACACCATAACTGAAACTACTCCGACATACGAGTTAAGCGCCGCTATACAATTATCAAATATAATCCTTTCAATGCTATATATATACGATATTGCATGAGTGACCATTTAATATGGAATTTATTTAACGAACTTTCTAAATTTGGTCAGAACTCGCCTCGGCGAGGTTATATTGATTTTAGAAAACGAGTTTAATAAATTGGGTATTGAATGTACACAAATGTTACATTCTGTTTATATTATAAACTCCATTTCGACGATTTTTAACGCTAAATACGTAAAGCGTCGCTATATAGTGTGGTCATAATGACGCGTTTCATAATAAAGTAACGTACACTATTGTACCACTTTTTATATATCAATGATGACAATATTATGATGATAACAACATATGAACTCAGAAATTCATTTTTATCATCATTTACCATATAATTTTTATATCGACTGTGGAACACTAGTAGAAAAACTGTTGCGCTGTTAACATTTTTTTCCGTTTCTGGAATTCTTATTTCATAAATAAAATATATAATGACATTATATCAAGCTCGTAACGTCATTCATGATATAAATTCCGTCCAATATGAATATTCACTACGAGAATCATAACGTTGACTTATATCTGATTTAAACAAATTCCTTAGATATTTTTATTTTAGTTTAGCTAGACAGATTCTATAAAGGAACAGTGTATACCATGATCAAATGACCCTTTCACTGTTTGCATAGGACAAATGCAGTGTTAACGGACACGGCGAGTTAAAGTGCTGCATGAATAAAGTGCCTTTAAAAGGTTTTGTCCAAACTGCAGAATAACCCTCAACAGACAGCGGAAGCAATCTGTGCATTTCATCTATAGAGACGCGTCGGATTATGTGTAGTGAAAATAGATTAAGGTGCACAATTTGCAAGTTCACAAGGAAGCACGACTTTCCTTTATGTTGTTGTCAAGTGAATTTCGGCGGTTAAATGTCCAAGATGTATAAGTGCCAATTTGCCCAAGTATCGCTTACGTCTTAAAGGAAGTACAGTGACGATTTCAGAGTACATAAGTCACCAGAACATTGCAATCCGCCTAAACCCTTATCCTGCCGCCACAATACTCGTCTGCAGAAATACTCGCCTGCATGTTTTCTTGTTCGAATCGCCTGAAAGTTGTTGAAACTATTATTTGAGTGTCAAACAGCATGGATCCTAATCAGACGCCGAGTAACCTGGCGTCTGATCCGAGTTCAAGCTGGTTGATGGTATAACTTATTTAATAATGTCGCGATTGACAGGATACGGATTAAAAGAGAAGTGCATTCCAAGGTTATTATCTTGTCTTAGAAACGAAACATCCTCAATATACTTACGAGGCAGGATATAATGCCCAGGTTGTAAATTATATACAAGTACCTATTTTATTCACATTAAAGGCTATTTGGCATCTAGGAGATGTATATGTCTTCTCTTCGTTGTAGTGCTAGACAATCAAGTATCTTTGTCAAGATGACAAAAATGCAGACGAAAATATCACAAACGACAATTGTCGGTCTTTCAAAGGATATCTGAAAAAGTGCCAAAACCTAGACATCGAATACTTTGTCATTAAAGGCCAATAAAGTCGCAACATGCTTTAATCGAAACTTTTTTGTATTTGTTCAAATTAACAAATTTTCGAATAAAATAGAATTTCGGGTTATATTGAACTTTTAAAACTTGTCTCGCCAACTTCAATATAAAGAGTTTCGACTGTACTTCTGTTTTAGTTCAACACAGGAGTTGATATCGAACCAATGTTCTATATTTCTGTACCTGATCATATAGTGTGCTCATTCGTAAGAATCGTTTTTTTAAAGACAGTTCTAACAAATCCTCACACCATATTGTTTAGTGTAATATATAAGGATTTTAGCATTTAGTCTGCGTACTTTGTATGGAACACTGTCTCTTTTATTGGTCGATACCATTTCTGTGCTCGCATGTACAAAGTTCGTAATGTAAAAGATTTTATCTTAGCTGCTAAATACAGAACCAGCTTGCGCGTGTTAATTTCTATTTCAATATCAGTCCAGCATCAGTACCAGCAATGTTAACTGTTATCTATAGTTGTTTGTAAAGCATCCCATCATGGAGTCATTGACATTTTTCTTCCTCATGAGTGGCTTCACAAGAACGAGGTTGATTTTACTTTTTTATGTTGGCGTTGTCCTGCGTAAGTACGTTTTAGTCAATACATCTGCTAGAGCGATACTGGCGGTATTATGATCAACGTTATCCCTTATCTTAACATGATGCTTCGTGTCAAGACGGACGTTATTTGATTGAATATCGTTTTGTCGAACTCGGTTCAGTCGAATTTATGCTTTAAACAAGACACTTACCTGAGCCAATGCAGTACGCCCTTTTGCTTTGTTGAAACGTGACGAAATAAGGGAACTACTTGTACTCATTCTAATCACCCGAATTTCGAACTTAATTCGAACTTTGGATAATTCGAACTTATAAAAATAGCCAAAAGAATTCGACATAAAGAGGTTCGACTGCATATCAAGAAGTTTTGAAGACAGTAACCAAACGCATTTGTTCAAGTTATTTTCGGACATAATATTTTAAATTGCATTTCTATTTGGCAATTCAGAAAAATGTGTTCAATTAGCACGCTGTCTTATTATTTTAACATGTCCCCGTCAATCTCAATATCAATATTGCTAATTATTTGAATAGTCAGCTATAACCCGAGATAATTAAACAAAGCTAATTTGAAAATCCTGTTTCGAAATTAAAAAATTAATGCACCTTGTCGAACAAGTTCAGATTAATCAGAGTTCTCCACTCATTTCCTAAATTAACACAATTACTCTTTGTATTCGGCCAGACAGAGGAATGGCTGCAAATTTTCTTAAAGCTTAAATAATTGACCAATCAAACACCGTGGTTTGCTGTAGTGTTAGTCCGATTAATCTGAATGTGTTCACACAGTATTTTCTAAAAAGCTTTTTTCAATTATCTGAGAAAATAGCTGACAATTTACTTAATGAGCTACATATTGTTTCAGAGATAGGCACGTGATTAATAAGGAAGCATGATAATTGAAAACAGTTTTTTTTCTAAATTGTCAGAAAGTTTTGCAGTTTAAATTATCCTGTCCTACTATAACATAAGTTAATGCGGTTGGTATGTTTATTCTAAATTCCTTGATATACAGTCGAAAGTTCGCTCTGTTGGAGTCGGTTGGCTATTTTAATTGGTTTTAATAAATCGGAATTCGAATTAAATTCGAACTTCGTGTAATTCGAAAAAAACAAATAGTCCCCCAACTCCGACATGTTTCCTCAAAACAGAAACATACAGTTGTGTTTTAGTTTTGAGAAATCATTGTCCCGCAAATCGCGACCATAGTGATATCGTCAACCAGCTTGGACCAAGCTCCAAGTTGATTGACACCCAGACAACAGTTTAACCAAATTCAAAACGAATCGAACAAGGTTAGAATATAAAGCAGACGCGATTCAAGTGGATTTCTTTTGGCGGCAGGATAAGGGTCAAATCATGAACTAGACTTAACCGAGTGTTGAGATAGAAGTTTCCGACTTATCAACGTCTTGACACGAGTCATACTGTTTGAATAAGTTAGGGGGTATAACTAAGTATACATGACGTCAGTATCGTACTAGAAGACGCAAATGCTGGTTCTTACGCAGGACAACGACAAAATAAAAGAAATCAACGTTGTTGTGGAGCTTCTCATAATAAAGAAATATTATTCTTTGCGTTTCATTTCTCTTCGATAATTTTTTTATTCATCCTATGCTTTCTTAGTGAATAAATATAAAACAATATGAAAACGAATTTAAAATCCGTGTGTTTGACAGAAAAATACATAAACATAAAGTGGCATGATGAATTATTTCTGTCTTGAAAAAAGATTCAAACAATGAAAGAAGTAAAGTCCCGCATAAATGAACTGTCGTATTTTTCTGGGACAATATACATTCTAAACATGCGACACTTCACTCCTAATGAAGCTCTCAATATTCTCGCACCAAACAACGCTTCAATAACAAACATCCTGTCATCCTATTTCGACAGTGACCTTTGTCTTTGTTAATGGACAAACCTTAATGGCTATGGGAGAATATGTCAAGAAGAACACATATACAATGTATGACCTAGAAAACTCGTGTGATTTCAATTAGCAGCTCTAGCAATTCAGAGTCCTTCGAAAGTATATTATATATTATAAGAATGATTGTCCTTCATAAACTGAATAACAGTCCTAGGTGACCTGATGAGGTGCCATGCAATGTTGACCTACATGTAGTTTGTATACCCGTTGAACACCATAGACGACTCGACTCAATATTGAAAAAAAATGAGTCCCAGATCAGTCGCCGCAGTAAAAGGCGGCTTCCTTTCGTACAAATGTTTTATCCTAAACAAGATAAAACGAACATTTTAAATTTGGCATCGAAAGGGTTAAACTCTACTGTTTCGGTAAGATAAGTACTACTTTACTTGTAAATAATAGACTGTAGAAACATATGGTAATAAACTATAGAAACGTGCTAAATATTAACCGTGGAAGAGCTGTAGCGTAAAACCTTTCATAGAAACTTTCGATAACTCTTGATTCAACATTGCATGGCAATTATAATGATTCAATTCTGACACAGTTCACTCTCGATATTTAATCTATAATTTTACTGATCTATGCAAATTAAGACGGACCGTTCAATTTAACCATGCATACATTTAACATAGGTATTGTCCAAAAAGGTGAAACTTGCGAAAAAAAATGAATCTCTAGGCAGCATTTTGTATAAAATGGAGTCTACGATGAAAAAATCCCAATTTAGACATTTAACATTTATAATTTAGTAACCTTAACATTGTAACCAAATTTGCTCAGACATGCGAGTTAAGCATCGCTATACAATTTTTAGATATATCAATGTCAATGCTATACAGTTATATAAGACTCCGTCCAATTTGAATATTAATTATTAACCCTTATCCTGTCGCAAAAAAAATAGTCCGCTGAATGAACGTCTGCTTGGTCTCTTAACCTTGTTCGAGTTGTTTGAAACTGTTACCAGGGTGTCATAAAGCTTGGATCCGGATCAGACACTGAGTAACTGGTTGACGACATCATTATGGGCGCGATTGGCGTTTTAAGGGTAAACTACGAGAATCATCGCGTCGGCTTATAAATGATTTAATATATTTACCTCAGATTTTGTTTTTAGTTAAGCTAAACAGATCCTAAATACATACACACAGTATAGACCATGGGCACATTGCTGTTTCATTGTTTGCATAGGATAAATGCACTGCAAACGCACAAGGCGAGTTAAAGTGTTGCATGAATAAAGTGCCTTTAAAAGGTTTTGTCCTAACTGCAGAATCCCCCCTAACAGACAGCGGAAGCAAGCTGTGCAATTCATCTATATAGAAGCGTCAGGGTATGTGTAGTGAAATAGATTAAAGTGCACAATTTGCAAGTTCACAAAAAGGTGAATTTCGGCGCTTTAATGTCAAAGACGTGTAAGTGCCAATTTGCCCTGATGGCGCTTACGTCTTAAGGAAGTACAGTGACGATTTCAGAGTACAAAAGTCAACAGAACAATACAATCCGCCTAAACCCTTCTTCTGCCGCCACAATAATCGTCTGCTGAAATACTCGCCTGTATGTTATTTTTAATCTTGTTTGAATCGCCTGTAAATGGTAAAACTGTTAATTGAGTGTTAAACAGCTTGGATCCCAATCAGACTCCGAGTAACTTGGCGTCTGATCCGGGACCAAGCTGTTTGACGGTGTTACTATCTTACTATTTCCGCGATTGACCAGATACGGGTTAAAAGAGAAGTGCATTCCAAAGTGATTATCATTGTTTAGAAACGAGACATCCTTAATATACTTCCGAGGCAGGATATAATGTCATCGTTGTAAATTATATGCTGCCTCTTATTCACATTAAATGCTATTTGGCATCTAGAAAATGTATATGTCTTCTCTTCGTTGTAGCGCTAGACAATCAAGTATCTTTTACTCGATTTATACATTGGTCATACGAAAACTTCTGCACAACAAAACGTGGAAAGTTATTTTGTGCATTTCGCGTTATAATAAACGTTATAATGTAACGTCATAGGGTCTTAGAGTGATACGCGCTCATATGAAATTGCTGAAGGAATCACTTGGAATTTTGTATAAGTGGTAATTAAACATTTTAAACACAATAGTAACAAGAAATTTGGGGTCATCATACTTTTTTTGTATACAGGCTCTAGAAAAGTGACCAAGTCTCTATTCCGGCAAATATTAGATAAAACAAAATCTGAATACCATATTTTATCCTTTATTAGACGTTACACTTACAAAGATGTTTTACAATGGTCAGTTTTCATTCAGGCAATAAAATATAACAAAAAATGAATTATCAAAGAAAAAAATAAAGAATATTAGCAAATATCATCGACAATATATAAATGATCTAGCGCTAGAAAATATCTGATTTCCCGAATATATTTGCGAATAAATGTAAATAATTTATTTGAAAACTGACAATAGGAATAACTTCAAACTTAAAAGTTCGAACACTGATGCCATATTATATCAGAAAATGTTCAAACGAATGGTTGTAACCATGCTAGTTTTCAAAATATATACTCGGAAAATTTGTAGAATTAAAGGAAAATCATATTTCACAAATCATTTTATAGTATTATATCATCTTGAAAATGCCACAGATTCCCGAAAGCTACTTCGTACATGTGTGATTATAATCAATTTAATACATTGCATGCAGAAAACAATGCAGTTTATCAGTATTTCGGTAAAATGTCTAGACTCTAATCAGAGCCTTCTGGATGAGAAATCGGATAAGAATATGCATTATTTTTCATCAAGTCCAAAATCTATTTGGCAATCATTTAGAGCTACGTTTGGTTAATTATTATTTACAGGAAAGCGGTTTAGGCTAATTATTATGATAATCCAGCGTACAGTGAGTTAATTTTTTTCAAGATTTTTATATGGGCGAGTGTCTCTTTAACGTCGTATAATATATCGATAGTGCAGTTTTAAAACGAAACACCTAAGTTTTATTTAAGAATATCTTCAAATAAAAACAATAGGTAAGAAGTGTGGCGCCTGATCTGAATTTGCAATGGCTCTCAGTTTCCTTTAAAATGATGCCCATATGGATAATTGGTTTACTTCGAGATTAACAGAAGTTGTACTTACCAAAGCGATGGCTTGGTGCAAAACTATAGTAACTCGACAGATGTGAAGGAGTTACATTAGTTTTGCACCAAACCATCGAAGTGTACACTGTACATCTAAAAGTTCATGCTGCTTGCATATCACAAGCAACCCCTGTTATCTCGAACTATCGTCAATAGTACCTTGAACTATCGATAGTTTATCATTTGTTTTTATAATTACCAACAGTTCGAATCAAAATCGAACTTCGGATTATATTGAACTTATTAAAATAGTCTCACCAACTTCAATACTGTACTTCTGTTTTAGTTCAACACAGGAGTTGTAAAACGAACCAATTTTCTATATTTCTTTACCTTATCATATTGTACGACCATTCGTTAGAATCGTCTTTTCAAGACAGTCCTAACAAATATTCTCACCATATTATTTAGCATAAGATATAAGAATTTTAGCATTTGTTCTGCGTACGATATATGGAACACTGGCTTTGTTATTGGTCTATTCCATTCCTGTGCTCCTATGTATAAAGTTCGTAATGTAAAATATATAATCTTAAATACAGACCCAGTCTGTGCGTGTCAATTGCTTTTTTCAATATGAGTTCAGTATCAGTACCAGCAATGTAAATTGTTATCAGTGGTTGTTTGTAAAACACACCATCAAGGAGTCATTGACATTTTGCATGCATTAGCGAATTTAACTCCCCCACTGCTTACCCCGAACCATAGTGGCATATGCAAACAGCTTGGTAATTGTTATCTGTGGTTGTTTGTAAAACATCCCATCAAGGAGTCATTGGCATTTTGCATGCACTGGCAAACATTGTAAGCCTGTATAGTGATCATATTCTTACGCGTTTGATTGTACAAAGTTGCGTTTCTCATCCTGTATGACTCTAAAGCACCGCACATGCGTATATGTTGCGTAGAGGGTTAACCTTTATCCTGCTGCCAAAATTAGTCCATAGAATAATTGTCTGCGTGATTTTATAACTTTGTTCGATTTTCTTGAAATTTGGTTAAACTATTGCCTTAGTTTCAAATAGTTTGGATCTAGATCAGACGCCGAGTTTAGCGGCGTCTGATCCGGGTCCAAGCTGTTGACAACATCACCATGGTCGTGATTACGTGCTAAGAAAAATAAGTTCAGCTCTAGAATCGCTCTTGAAGAAAAGAAGCATCACATTGTCGAAAATTCGTGATGAATTCAAAAGCGCCATGCAGTGCTTCTGCATTAATTTCACAGAACGCCGAGCTCGGGACAAGACACGAAATATCACGGAAACAATGACGTGATTTTTAATTGGCTCAGACCTTGAGCCACCTTAAGCACGTCGTGAAGATTGCTTGATTGTTTGTTTGTTTTGTTTACGTCGCTTCGACATCTTTGCAGTACTTTCGCGAATTCTGGCTAATTATTAGTGGAGGAAATCCACAGAAACCCGTCTGAGTTGCACAGACGGACAATTGGGTAGAATCACTGACCTAACGTAAGCCAGCCTACAGGATATGTTCACCCTTGGCGAGGATCGATTTCACAGCGATGAGGGCCAATGCTTGCAAGTCAGAAACTATAACCACCCGGCTACGGAGGACCGTTCGTGAATATCGCGTCTGCCCATTGTCTGCTTAAGCACCCTCTTTATCTTTTTACTCAATTTGCTATTTAAAAAACTATCCACAAGGAAATAATCTGATGAAAATGAGCAAATATCTACACAAAAGAAAATTGTCATTCCTACAATGTTTTCACTTGTACACTGCTCCAGAGGCGTCGGAATATGTACATATGGGGTCTCTTCAAATCCCGTATTGATTAAAAACAATATGAACTTAAAAAAGAATGGACCCTGACATAGATGTTCATGATTCGTGCTAGATGTAGCTCATCGGCATGATTATTTCAGTCATGATAATAAAGGTTGGCAATTAATCCATAGACCAAATAGTTACGCTGTGTTGCCTCTTTAGCAAATGAACGTGTAAAACACTGTGCCAAATGGAACACTTGCTCAATATGAGCAAATACTCAATTTGCCACAATGTTTTCATAACCATTTATACTAGTGTTTTTTTCTATATATCGGTAATTTCCCTCTCTGCCATATGTTTATGTTGTTAATAGGTCCTAACGTAGCATATGAGGTAAAGCATAACACATTACTACATGAGCGCGTAGACAGAATAAATTATTTTACGTCTCATCATGGTAGCCTTCAATCTGTTTGGAAATACAAACTACACAAATTTGTTGGTTATGATAAGTGACAATCTGTCATTAGCTCCATCGGACGCCACGTCGGAGACACGGTGAATATAGGTCTGCACCTTATCGTAAAACGGCGCTAAAATATCATCAGAATTTCGATCGTTTTTGTCGCCTTTTGACCAAAAAGACGCTGACAAGATCGCAAGTACTCGGTCAGAAGGACATGCACAAATAGTGTCGACCCTGATCAGAATGCTATCTCACAGGAAGGATCAGTATGATCACGGTATACCCAATGTGTCTCTGTTCTTTCATTTTTATTATTTGTTTAAATCAACTTTTTAAGTTTTAAGGAAAATGTTAGCAATTCCTCGGCCTGGCCGAATACTCAGGGTAATTTCGTAACTAAAGGGTATGAGTGGAGTACTCTGATTAATGTTAACGTGTTCGACAAGGTGCGTTAATTTCTTAATTTTAAAATAGCCATTTCTAATCAGCATTTGTTTAATTATCTGGGAATAAAGCTGACAATGTTAGATTTTGTTCCTAAGATTGCCACATGATTAGAAATAAGGAAGCATGATTATTGAATACAGTTCTTTCTTAATTGCAGTTTAAATAACGCCAGTGTCGTACTAGAAGACGAAATGGCTGGTACCTACGCACAAAACGCCAGCATAAAAAAACACGACTTCGTTGTGGAGATTCTAATGAGGAATAAATATTACTCAAAAATTAATTTTCCTTTTTCTTCGATATTATTCTATTCATCATATACTTTCTTTGCAAATAGATCTAAAAACACACGAAAACAGTTAAATAATATATGCACAACCGTGTGTTTGACAGGCTTATGTCTAAACATAACGTGGGCATGACGAATCAGTTCGGTATTGAGAAAATATTCACACAATGAAAGAGGCAAAGTCCCCCATGAATGAAATGTCGTACTATTCTGGGACAATTTACATTCTAAGCATACGACACTTCACTCCTAACGAAGCTCTCAATATTCTCACACCAAACATTGCCTTAATAACAAACATCCTGACATCCTATCCATAGTGACCTTTGTCTCTGTTAATGGACAAACCTTAATGGCTCTGGGAAAACATGTCAAGATGGACACATATACAATGTATGACCTAGAAACTCGTGTTTTATTCAAATAGCAGCTTCAGCAATTCAGAGTCCTTCGAAATTGTATTGTATATTGTAGAACACGCGATGTCCTACATAAACTGAACAACAGTCCAGGCGAACTGATAAAAGAAGAAACTGGTGAGAATAATGAGTGTCTAGGCAGCAGGAAATCTAAGTTTTAACATTATTTTGAAATACAGTGAATGTTCGATAACTCGAAATTCGATAACTCGAAATCCTAATTTGTCGATCTTTTAAGCTGCACCAATAT
>JAULCE010735299.1:0-15103 GCA_032359355.1 Macoma nasuta | reverse complement strand
GGCGGCGTCAGATCTGGGACTGCACTATTTTCAACGGCGCATTTAGGCGACTTCGGCGGTGAAAGAGTTAATGTATTCCTAGTCTGATATTTCAGTGCGGGAAACGCGTTTATATTTCATTTGTCTCGAGTGTAGACAAAGATCAGAAGACTGCAAGCTC
This sequence comes from Macoma nasuta, assembly GCA_032359355.1. Classification (NCBI taxonomy): domain Eukaryota; kingdom Metazoa; phylum Mollusca; class Bivalvia; order Cardiida; family Tellinidae; genus Macoma; species Macoma nasuta. Next base: position 14,943 of record JAULCE010735299.1, on the reverse strand, counting down.
TTCGTTGATCAGGGATGTATAATGTGTGTTAAATTTTATGATTATGGGGAGAACATATCCACAAAGTCAACATAAAGTAGTCATATTTCAAAATTGTTACAGTCTATATTGAACATTGAAAAGGGTTAACTCCTTCACTGCCAGGCAGGTTGTGCACATGCGCAAATATTTTGTTTACTTCCGTTTAAGCCATACACATTCCCTCGACCTTTGTTAAAACCTTCGGCCGTGTGTCAAACAGCTTGGATCCCGGCGTCTCATTCAGTTCAAAGCTGTTTGCGTATGTTACTACAATCGGTTATAGGGCAGTGAACGGGTTAAACTGAATTTGTTGCAATTATATCCACATTCGATAACAAACCATAGTTAAGCCCAGCAAGTATGAGCTGCATGCCATAGGACCATTATATCATGGCATCGCGAACAACACAATTCAATTGTAAAAACAATGACTAGTAATTTTAGGAGACGTTAAAATAGTATATATGGATTGCCTTTTGTTGATAATTTGACATCACAGTATTTCAAGAAAAAATATCCCGAAAAAACAAAAGTACACCGAAATCAATGTCAATCGCATTATTGTGAAATTCGTGATTCCAATTGAATGTTTTTAAATACAAAAAGTAATGTGCTTAATTTATTTGTTTCCAAATTGAACAATTCGCCTACAATATTTTTACAATGATTTATTACTTTTACCAGAAGATCATGCTCCAATTATACAAAATAAATAACGCGGTATTTGGGATTCAGCGAATTTTAACTCGAGTTATTTATATTGCCTCTTGTCTGTGTGTCTTTTAACACAATTATCAATAACTGATGAGCTATTCTCTTTTAGTCCTTTACTAATTAAAATTCAAAAATAACCTTCTCGTTTTCAGGGAAGGAACACCTTATATTGACTTGGCCACATGTAACCTAAATTGTCGACAAATTGGAATAAGCAGAACATAAAGACCCTGATTATAAGTGAAATACTCCTGAGGTAGAAACACATTTTTCATCTATGTCCTCATATTGTTTGGTACGTTTGTCAGGATAGTTAGCTCATATATATTTCATTCAAGATGAATCAAAAATGGGTAAGTGCACACGTTTTACCACATGTTCCATGTGGTAAAACGTCTGCACTTACCTATTTATGATTCATAGGTAACGTAATACTGCGGAGTGTCAGCATTCTCCATCCCTAAATCTATATGTTATCTAAAAAGAAGAAAACCACTAATTTGAAAACATTGTTTGAAAATGCTACATGTGGTAATTTCCTCCATTTGCTTTTATATTCCTCTGCTAGAGGAGCGTCAACAAGCGTATCTATGGATATAAGGGCCTAAGACAAGACGCTGTTTTTTCTATCCAGCTTCAAATAAAGATCTACATAGAATACCATTGAAGCAAAATGTTTTACTGAAGTTTGAAATACCTTACATGCCGTGTCTGGCACGCGACGGCTCATCTGTTCAAAACATACTTATAAGTAGAATAGCTCTGTCCTTAAAGTAATTTTAGACTTATTCACAATACCTGAATATACAGAAAAATCTCGGAAAATCTAGGCAATATCAAATTCATTTTTTTGAATTGTATTGAAATATCTAAAGCAAATGGAAACTCAATATGATATAACTCCTTCACCAGATAGTTTCAAATAGAATATGTTTGACTTATACTTTAAATTTAGATATTTGTCTGAATCTATCTTAAGAATAAGTCGTTTGTTAAGTGAAGACTATGTTTAAATAAATGAGCTCTTATTTTTTTTAATCTTTTTATACCATTATAATAATGTGTGCAAGTAATCGAATGATGCCTGATCAGACACACGAAAGAGAGGTACATCTATGACGGCACTATTTGACACGGTGATTTGAGGCGTTTAAGGATTTGTTATACTTAAAATCCGCGTTAAAGCAAGCTATTATCTGTACAACTATTGACATACTGTCATAGATTTCCCAACAGAAACGATATTTTTACCATTGCAGCGCTTACGTAACACATACGAAATAAAGTAATATGGAAAATAACTGTGTCTTTCAATTTTTGAAGCTTGTTTAGCTTTAAATTTATTTATTTCACTTTAAATGCCAACCAGTATGGGTCCATATCATTAGGTTTCAAATTGTGTGTTCATGTTGACAGTAATCAGTTACTAATTGTAAAGAATATAGAAAATTAATCACGAAAATTAATGTAGGATAAAAATTGTTCATCTGAGGGTCAGAAATTCACGCAAGTTTCATGCGTGAATATTTGATCCCGATGGTGAGAAATTCTTATTCTACATGAATTCACGAATCATATAATTTTTTATCCCATTTTAAGTGATTTACGTATCTGATTGTACTGGTCCCTCGATGTCTGGTACATGGCTATGTTGATGTTAATACATGATAGAGCATCGTAACAAAATTGTGTCATGGCGTGACATGTAATTTATAGTTGTCTTACATGGGCTAAATAATATTCTGCCATGTCTGGAAGTGAGAGAATAGCGTTTCTCAATGTATATACAGCTCTTAACATGCGGTCAGAAATTTCAATAGAGAAGCTATCAATAAAAAAGTATAGAAGCTATATTCTCGTACTCAGCCAAGTCGTGTGTATCCTTTAATAGTATCTCAACCAAACATATGACATGATGCTTGGTTGATGTCTGTCAAAATGTTTCATTTCTATTCTGATGACTTCGATTAATCCGAAGTTTGAACTTAATTAAGATGACTCCAACTAATAAAAACAGTCCTCCGACCTCGACAAAACGAGTAACGCCTGCATAGCAAAACTGTCAAATACGTATACTGATGATTAGAAAAAAACTAAAAAAACAAACATGAACCCTTTCACCGCCATAGGCGACTCCAGTCGACATTGCGAAAATGGCAGTCCTAGATCAGACACTGCCTTAGAAGGGACATCACTTTTTTTGGCAACAACATTTAGCCGGATTATTAGGGTTTAGGAAAGGTCAAAGTTTATTTAAATATTTCTGTTATTTGTTTTATCTCAAATACTTGATCCGAAGTCAGTTAAACCCGACAACTTTAAATTTTTTGGCGAAAGGGTTAAAACACGATAACGTTATATCTCTACGGTTGAAAGGCTGACGTCTCTTCGAAATGTAGAAGTAAAACTACTACAAAAGTAGTATTCATTTATGGCTGTCTTTGATGTTTAACGATTATAATGTCATCATGGGTTTGAGCCGACCACAATCAGTCTTGACGGGTTATAACCGAATTATATATAAGGAAAGCAAATTGTTTGAAAAGTTAAGATAGCTTATTAATTATGCACTTTTAGCTTAAGTATGATTATACCTGACCGCGCATATCTTTTGTATAGTAATATACATTATATAATAGTAATATTTCTGTTTCAGTATGCAACCACAGTACACTAATAAAAACAAGACATTTCGGTGAGAAAAAATAGATATCTAGTTTGACAAATATTATGCAATATATATCTGCGTTCTATTGTAGAGTTATTCAATCACAATCGCTCACAACATATACTTAGCATGCCTCACTATCAGGACGGTTAATATGTTACGTAATTGATATATATTCACGTTTCTATAAATGGTTCTTTCAGCATATAAGATATTTCAATAATGCATTATCACATATGACAAATGCCTTAGTGTGAATAAGTTCGTAGATTCACCGCTTTCGCTATAGTATGTGCATTTATTATGGTGTTTTTATCTTCGGTTTGTCTACGCCATAAATAAGCATGGACAGTTTCAACCTTTTTCGACAAATATATATTGTTTGATGTCAAATACTATGTTGTGAACATTCATTAAAATCGTGTTTTCAAACGATTCTAATAAGTGGCAAAACCATAAAATTAGATTATGATATATCGGTTAAGCATTTTTGGATATGCTCCATCTCTGGAGCTATGTTCATATTGGAAAATTCATTTATCAAACCACCTTCGCCCAATGACGCTGATTTACGTTTACGTGAATAATTGCTTCTGTTAGTTTAGTGATAGTCAGTAATCTCACACAAACAACACAGCATGGTATAACAACGTATTAAATACACGTCGCCAAATGAAATCTGGATACTTAATAGAAAACAAACGAACGTGGACATATTGATAGTAATTCAGTTTTGAACTGTGATCTTCTATAGCCTAAAATAGAAACAATACCAATACAACACTAATGGGATCGTTAAAATCAAACAAAAATGGGATAATACTATACAAATTAGTTATTTTGCATGTTGTAATTTACTATAATTCTCTAGATTTAAAATTCGGAAAGAGGAAGCAGTGAAGAAATTACCGCAGTTTTTCCAATCTGAATAATTATATTTGCTCTCTAGATATTGTATTTTATACCAACTTTTTCAAGGAAACTGTGGGCTCCAACTACTTATTTGAATACTAGTTACCACGTCCGTTATTCATGGCGGGTATTCAAACAGCTTGTAATCAGATCGAATGCCACATTTGTATTGCTTAGATTCTTAGCGCAAAAATTGAATTGCGGTTAAACAAATATGGTTTGCAATCCCATTTTTCTGATACTGGTGTTATATATGCGCTTACTGTCACGATGTATTTTATCGAACTAATAAATCGATTTATTATTTGCGTCTAAACAACACTTAAAACTGACCAAGTTATATCCTCCACATACAACAGTCGAATGTGTAATGTAGAAATAGTATTTATAATAATACAAAGCAGATCCTTATGAACGAGTGTAGAGACTAAATTTTTCAGTAAATCGGTATATCAAAAGGGCAATAAGTCTCATAACAAAAATTGCCTTGTGGTTTACAGTTAACGCGGGTTATTACTGCAGTTATCCTAAACACCAGATATTTTAAGACTACTAAATTATATTGTTTTAAAAATTATTTGTCAGAGAGGAAGAAAGTGTAAACCCTTATCAAACTGTTCTTTAATAAACAGTCTGGCCAGGGCCTACATTACCTTACTCTGTAATGATCTGCTGGCCAAAATGTATAATAATTATGGTACCTTATATCATAAACCGAATCTTTCAAAGTATTGGGGCACCTAATTATCGTAACCAAAGTAGAATATAAATCATGCACGCTATGTCAAATAAACCTTACATCTAAAAGCTAACGTACCATATGTGAAGAACATGCTAGAATACATACCTATTCGTTATAAAGTCAGCCAAAAAGCAAATTACCAGAAGGATATGTCAAAGAAAGCAGTTAAATTTTCTATCAGGTATTTTAAAAAAAATTCGGTTACAGTATATGTTCTATTATAGTCGAGCGTAGAATCATCATGGATAAGTTGCACCATATTGCAATAATATTCAAATTTATCTGCAAGTAAACAACCCATCTAAACAAAGTGAGAAAAATGCGGCGACGCTAGTAATAAAGGGGCGTTTGAACGGCTCACTGCAGAAGCAATACTATCAATATGCAACATATAGTTTTCTCGTGTCATAAATTGTTATATAATACGACTTTAATTTGCATATTTACGGCTGTTTAACACGACATACTTAGAATAATGGTTAAGGTTGAGTAGGCTTCGTAATGAGCATCAACCCTGTGCCATTCACTAATCAGAATTGTATCGGTTGTCTTACGAAACCACGTAAGAACCTTTTTTATTAGGTGGTTTTGGATAAAACCCCGACGATCTCTGAATCTGAGATCTATGTGCTTTTTTACGGGATGAACATTTTGATTGCGTCTTATATCGCACACTAATAATACTATTTGCAATGTTTTAATTTTTTTGAAAAAAATGCTTTTAATACTAAATGAGCTTTTCATTAACATGTTGACGCCTCTGACGCAGCTACAATTCTTTCAAAACCTTTCATAAATACCCTTTTGCTTTTTTCAAGATATGCATTATTTTGATCAGCTGCTGTCCTTGATAAAAAGGTTTAAAAAACGTAAAAGGTTAATTGTTATATCAAAATAGAAATTAAATATTAATGATGTACAAACATATGTGAAAATACTGAACGTCATGATGTTTGACTACAAGTCTGTGGTTCTAGTATGATAATCGTAGTTTGACCTCATAGATGGATCTCCTTTTATTAAAATCAATGTTTAGTTACAAAAAATACAATGACATTTTAAATATGCATTTAAGTAAATCTGTTTCAATGAAACAAATGTGTTTAGACCAATACAACTATAACGCTCTTCTTGCAAGCTTAATTAGTACCTGCAGTAGACGTATCGACAGTCAATAAATCATCAACATGTTTTGCTTCTTTAACGCAAAGAATCTTTCCAAGGACAAATTTGTGTCATTTTGAATCCACACATTATCGCTATTTTCGTTTTAATATAGTGTATTGTATTCTTTATCATTTTAAAACGAAGATGGGGGCAAATATTCTAACGGTATGCACAAGTTGTTTCATGGTTTGACATGCTACAGAGGTTGTAGCATACACATGTTTGTACTTTTTTTTTCTGAAAATATAATTACTGTTCCTAACATAACGAAATAACATGGTCATTATGCTCTTTGTACCTTTGCTCATGTAACGAAATATGTTGAAATCTTATTAATCCTTTTTCCTCAGAAGCGTTTGAGCGCCTGTTTAACAGGTTGTTTATAAAAAACATTAGAGCAAATGTTTTATTTTGTCTAGATTTCATAATTTTCAACAGATTCTTTCTTTTGGATTATTCTAAAATTAGCTTGTTGAAATAGGTTAAATCATATGGGTAATTGTAAGAAATCACACCCAAGCAAACATAACTTGTCCGCAATATAATAAATCAATAGTCTTAGAATTCTTTAACTACATGTTTGTTGAGTTACAATTTCGATTAAGGTTCAAACTATATTTACAAAAGTGTACATCATAATTGGTATAAAATATGAGGTTCAAACTACTTTATACAATTCTTAATAGCATTATAGATGGTTTATGAGACATTGGTATATAACTAGAATACTTATATCAGATATTAGTATATTTTCATAAATATGGGACAGCATAACTTATCCAGCATTTACATGTTTGTACCAGATATAAAAAATGTTTGTGCTATTTCTTTTATTTAAAAATATCACTTCCCTTCACTGCGTACACAGCTTTGTTTTATTTCCGCATTCATATTAATCGGAGTTTTGTATTGTGATTTTACATACTCCTTTTATTATAAATATTATACAATGTTATTGTGTTTTTAAATCCTTTCACGGCCGTAGTCGCCTAAATTCACAGTCGAAATATTGCAGTCACAGATCAAACGCCGCCTTATAAGGCGGCGTTTGATCAGGAATTGCACTATTTTGCAATAAGTTTTAGTCTCCTGTAAACGGATTCAGAATATGCAAACACTATTTAATCGACTCTGTGATTTATTACGCTAAAATCGCCATTTTCTAATTTGGCGCCGAGAGGGTTAGAAGTAAGCATTGTTCTTTGCTAGTATACACTACGAAGGAAACACGTGTTCACGATTTCATTAAATAGTATCAATCTGTACATGGAATGCACGCTTAATGCAGCTACTCGTCGAACACTTTTTCACCACCAATGCCTTACTGATCCTGTTACAAATAAAAAGCCATACAACACGATAGTTACATTAGCGAGACTAAAAATCAGTTCATCGTTCCACGCTCTTGGTAGATCAAATACTCCCCTGCTGGTCGTTACAAGCTTTGGGTTTGGCAGACATTCTGATTACATATATGTAAAATCGTTTATCAATCCTGTGTATCAACATCTCAGAACTGCCTTTTTAGTACTCTAGTTTGACATCAAGTCAAAAGCAATACCACATCCTAAAGACGAAAGTGCTACTTTTAGGCAAATTTAATTACGAACTGCTTTCTATCCCACGAACGAACATCCAGTATAATTAACAAACCATACCCGTTTAGCCCCGTATGTTTCTCTAACGTTTGAGGTTTTTACTTTTAGAAAACGAATTCGTAACATATCTATTTTTGGATTGCTGTAAACTTTCAACAGAAGGAGATAAAATATATCCTATCAGTTTGCATGTAATATAAACGACGTTATTGCAAAATAAACACTCACATTTATCCAATGACTTAACCACTTTATATACTCTCAACGAGGCCCCTAGTCCTAGAATGTACCATTTAAAGAATTTCCATATTATTCACAGAATCATCGTTTAGCGTCCATGAAGCCGGCCATATCTATGTTCGCATCAACAGGATGTTCGGTCAAGTGACTTCTGTATATTTGACCGTTACTGACTTTAGAATGCAAATTCATAATGTATTGTTCAAATATTAATCCTTTGAAATTACAAAAACTTGTGTCACGGTCCGTGATACTAAGGTAACTCCAACTCAAAGTGATCCCTGTCAAACAATCCAATCAAGGTATTTACTGTTTGCAAAATCGAGTGTCATCTTTAAAGCAGATTAAATATTCATCAATGATTTAAACTGGAATAAAGTATAACGAATTATTATTTTAGAGTTTTCACCAAATGATTAATAAATAATACCATGTCGTTTTTTGGGACAATCTTATGCCACTATATCCTTATTTTATTGTTTAGTTTTGAAAAGTAAGATTTAAGATGAGCCGTTGCATTGAAAAAAAATGTCGGATGATCAGTGACCTCTCTTTTTGCAAGGAGATTATTTGGTAATAGTGCTATTTGTGAATGTGTTTGTTTATTCGTGTTACGATGATGTACAGTGTTTGGTCCAAACATGAAACATGTTCTGTTCTGTCTTTTGTTTTTATACGTATAATTTATTTCAAAATACTGACGCAATATAGGCGTTAGTGAGTACACCATATTTGATAGGAAATCACATAGCATCGTTCATTCTAAACCCACGTGCCACGTATGTACACTGTTTACATTATACCAATAACCTTGAGGTGTAATTCGTGGAGACTGCTTAAAGGCGCATAATGTTATGTGAGATATAAATAATGTCGGTTTTGCAGATTCTTTAGCAGAATGTGCGTTCAACAAGGTTGCCAAGGTTTCTGAATTTATTATAAACCATACAATTATTCACTTAAGCATGTATGCTTAAGAAAGTTTATCACATACATGTTACCTGTTACCGATGACTTAATTTGTTGATTTGATATTCTACTGTGTTCTCAAGATATTGATAACATTTCAAAAGGTCGATTTGCGTTGAAATATCACTAGTTTGTATATGGGCAAAGTCACGCGAAAAGGGGCACTCGGACATAGCATACAGTGTAGCCCCAGACGAGTCAGTGACAAGGCGGCTGGTAAGGTTCTGCATTGTTTTTAATCTAAGGGGACATCTCATTCTACCTTTAAATGAATACAAATGGAAAATCAAATGGTAAATATCTAGCTTCTGAAATAATAGCGCTGAAAAGGAGCTGAGTCAACGTTTTTTTTATATGTCCGAGTGAAGTCGTCAATATCTGCAATGTACAGGCGAGCTCCTATAATAATATCGAATTCAATTGTTAAATTCAACTACAATGTGAACCAAATCAAACCTTTTCTTTCCGTTGTGGATTTGCGTCGAGATACAACGTACTTTAGCAATAGTGTTAACCCTTTCACCGCCGTAGTCGCCTAAATGCGCCGTTGAAAACAATGCAGTCCTAGATCACGCCGCCTCATAAGGCGGCGTCTGATCTTGGACTGTACTACTTTAGAACACATGTTTGTCCTGTGTAAACAGTTTCGTCTCTTTGATTCATTACACTAAAATAGTTTATCCAAAACTAGTCACAACCGCTATATTTTAATTTGGTACCGAATGGGTTAAATTAAATTAATGTTTTTTATTCGTAAAAAAGCTCGGGTCTTTTATTATTATTTCGAACGACCTGAAGTCTAACTTTAATTCCAACTGTGGGTTATTTGAAAATAAAGAAAAAGAAGATCCGACAAAGCAATGATCAACTACATTTTGTCGTTTGTATTTTACGCTACGTGGCATAAAATAATCTTTGAAGATTATGTCAAGTTTTATGAGTTGACGTTACGCAAAAACAAATATTGGCTCAAACATCAATAAAACAGGTCGACAAAAGTTTGTTACTATGCTACTTGAAATTGAATTTAAGGGAACATTACGTTTGTCTGGACGGGAAGTAACTATGTTGCCCTTAATCAAAAAAGTGCGTTATCTGTTAATATAATTGGTTCATTTGTCATAGTGCAGAGTAACAGCTAAACTGATTTCTAAAATTGCTCGAGACAATGGCAATTGATTAGTCAAAACTGGCCAGATCTATAAAAAAGAAGATATGTTTTCAGGCAATTTTATTTCATCTGACAAACTAAGCGCATGGATATTGCATGCTTAATTATAACGTTGCTATGTTTTGCACACACATCAGTTAGGGAACTCTTTATTTAACTTTTTGAACTTCCATTTGATACTCGTTATATAGATAGGATAGATGAACTAAGACATAAAATCGAAGTTCGGGGAAGTAGAATTAATAAAACAAATGTCGACACACTTCAAAACATATCTACAAATAAACAAATATATAATTATATTTCGTCTTAAAAGAATATTCCCGATAAATCCTTAAAACTTGGTTTTATAAATATGCACTCAATTTGTTCGTAGTTATCAGCCAACTGTTTGCATTTTAACGCAGATACATATTTAAAGCTAACTGTCTTACAACAAGTTTTTGGATAAAATAATATGAACTCGTTTAATAAAGTCAGCAAGACAAAATGCATCATTTGCATCATTTGCATCACTGTGGTATTAAGAAATAACCAGTTCCGTCTATACAGTTTGTCCCGATGAGCATTACCAACTTCATCAAAGAATATTGTCTGAACCACATTCCTTTTGAATATTTATCAACGTTTGTGTTTAGTTAAGTATTTAGATACGGGACTCATTTTTCATGGTAAACGGAGAACAGTCAAACGAACCAATATAACTTTAATGGTCTGAATGCACATTTATTGTTCCTTGGAGGTAATGATGTACTTTTGCAAAACATGCACGCAGATCAATGTCGCTTCGACAAGAAGCAAATTTTAATTGCTATTATATCACACGTTCTAACATGCATCTGGTAATACAATTTGGCAGTGGAATGTTTGTAATTGCCTAGCCTTAACTACCAAATGTATGATAAACAACAAAACTAGCCTATTGCCCTTTTGATCTATAGTATAATCATCGGTCCTAAGAGTGTAATATAGTTCCCTTAGTTTCCTAGTTTCATCTCAATAATTGTTATATATTATTAATAATTTATTTGATTATTATTTTGGCTTTGAATTTTTAAATGAATAACGATTGACGATATGATGCAATTACTTGATATTTGAAGTTTTAATCAATGTTCAACTTAACGTTTATGGTAGTGAAATAATTAAGCAGAACAAGAGCCAGTACAATACTGGTTGAAATTGCATATCGAATCGAATCTATTTTTTGCAAACATTTAATGTAAGTAAATAGCACACGTACTCTCTGTCATTGAGATGTAATGTTTCAGCACATGAAATCCGTTCGGGGAAGTAGAATTAATAAAACAAAATGTCAACACACTTCAAAACAAATCTACAATAAACATATATATCATTATGTTTCGGCTTCAAAATTTATTCCCGATAAAAAACATAGATAGACTTAATTTCGAGATAAGGTGGCTTTACTAGGGGCTTTATTGTTAGCACAGGTGCCATTTGTTTCTTAATCAAAACACAGGTCACGCAGATAAATAAAACCCCTTTGCTGTAAGTATTAATCACTATACAAAACAACGTGTCTTTTTCGTGTTTGTATTAACATAACTTATGTTAGAATATCATGCCTGCCATTCAGCTTATCGTTTCAACTGAAATGCTACAGTATTTTTTTTTCGACTGAAGAATTGCATTGTTGTTAACTTATTAACCTTCTGAGACGGTAATGCCATTTATCTGTCAGTAGTGAGTGTTTTATGTAGTTCGCCAAGGCATATGGAGCCTCAAGGCGAAACATCTTTATACTTAAAGACTATAATTAAATGTTCTGAATTGTTTTGGAACAAAACTTTTTACTGTGCAAATTATGAGAGCATTCATGATTTACTATAACAAGGCATTATAAGAAAAATCAATGCTGTATTGAATTGAATATTTTTTTCTATTGCTTTATGAGAATTAGTTTAACAAATCGCAAGTTCATTGAATATGATGGGCAGGTGTGATTGGAACGCGAACAAGCATTGGCTACATACTGATTATACCGATTAAAGACACACTGCTACAGAGATGGCCAATCACAAACAGAGTATACCCTAATCCGGTGCGGATTGCAGTTCCCACTCATTGCTTCGGTAAATATAAAACATGATACGTTTTGCAAATTTACGTACACATAGCTAACATTCAGATAAGCATTGTGTCTTACTACATGCATTGTATAGATCCATAATGTTTGTAGTAATATAAATCAAGCCATCAATGGAACCGACGAGTGTAAATCTTTGTAGACCCTGAGAAGTCGCTGCGTTGTAAATGTGGTGGATGATCTATTTCTACATTATAATTTAATCCTTTAAACTTGGTTTTATAAATATGCACTCAATTTGTTCGTAGTTATCAGCTATCTGTCTTACAGCAAGTTTTGGGATAAAATAATATGAACTCGTTTAATAAAGTCAGCAAGACAAAATGCATCATTTGCATCATTTGCATCACTGTGGTATTAAAAAATAACCAGTTCCGTCTATACAGTTTGTCCCGATGAGCATTACCAACTTCATCAAACAATATTGTCTGAACCACATTCCTTTTGAATATTTATCATCGTTTGTGTTTAGTTAAGTATGTAGATACGGGACTCATCTTTTATGGTAGACGGAGAGCAGTAAAACGAACCAACAGAACTGTTAAATGGTCTGAATACACATTTATTGTTCCTTGGAGGTTATTGTGTACTTTCGCAAACATGCACGAAGATCAATATCCCTTCGATAAGAAGCAAATTGTAATCGGTATTATGTCACACATTCTAACATGCATCTGGTAATACAATTTGGCAGTGGAATGTTTGTTTGCAATTGCCTCTTCGTTACTACCAAATGTTTGATAAACAACACAATTAGCCTATTACCCTATTGATCTATAGTATAATCATCGGTCCTAAGAGTATAATATAGTTCCCTTTGTTTTCAAGTTTCATCTCAATTATTGTTATATATAATTAATAATATATTTAATTATCATTTTGCCTTTGATTTTTTGAATGAATAACAATTGACGATATAATGCAATTACTTGATATTTGAAGTTATTTTTTAATCAATGTTTAACGTTTATGATTGAAAACTAATCAAGCAAAACAAGATCCAGTACAATACTGGTTAAAATTGCATATCTAATCGAATGTGTATTTTGCAAACGTTTAAATGTAAGCAAATAGCACACATTCTCTTTGTCATTGAGATTTAATGCTTCAGCACATATAATCAAATGTTAATAAAAACGTTCGAAAAGCATCTTTAGGTTTATGTGTGCTTTGTATGCGGTGTGTTTTGCTACAATTGTATATTTACTTTAAGGTCATATAGTTAACTCTCCTGTTTGATATAATGTAATAGAACAACTATAAGTCGGATAAACCGTTAAAACTTATTGAAAAGACATGTCTCGTCTCATTGTGTTGGAACATCTATGTTTTTTGTATGTTTACATTCTGATTATTTTACTGTGCCAAAAAGGGAAATAATGAAAAAGACTATAAAACATCCTCTAGTGATTTTTTCTGCTCAGTTAAGGTTTGTATATCGCCTCAAAATGCATACTGTCTGTCCACTTCCAACCTAACATAATTCACAGATACCTGAGTAAAATACGATAACATTAAAAACAATTAAAGATACACTTTCTCTGAATTCAGTAGTCAGTTTATAGAATTTCAAAATGTTCTGTTATTTAGTGCCCTTTAGTCCGTAAATGTCTTTTGCCGAATAAATAACAAATTGGTTTTACTGAAAACGTGGTTGGAAGAGAACCATTTATTCGTAATAATTCTAATTAATCCATGAATGACGTTTCACCTTTGTCTAGATATTCAACCTTTTCATTATGTGAGACTGTATATGTCTAAACAAGATTCTAAAGGTATGGGTTAACGCGAGTAAATTTTCTGATTAGTAAAGGACGTTCTAAGATCATTTAAAATATTTTGTTTGATTTTCAATTGACCATTGTATTAGGACTTTGCCGATCGTTTCTGAAAATTTGTTTTGAAGTGGTTTGACATTGCTTACTCCCAAATACCCTTTATTTACCCTTCAACATTCTTAACAACAAACATAAAAAACAATTGTAATCAAAAAACATAATGTCGAAGAAGGGGGGTAATTGTTCAGCTAATAAAGTCCAATGCTCAATTAGAATTTAGTTTTCGATCAATTCAATAGACTTAATGCATTAACAGTCCACTGTACACAAACTGTCAGTTTAGTCTTATCTGCTCCATTCGTTCAGGAAAGGGTTGCAAAAATTAAAATCCGTTATTTAGGGTACCTTTGATGTAAAAGTACCTTTCTGTGGTACCATAACGCCAACGATGGGGGAAGTGCTGGAAGGATGTCATTGTTTGGGGTGGATCGCGAATCGCCTATACGCTCGATGTCAGCTCCGCTAACAACAATACAACCCAAACTAAAATAAAGACCGATTTATACAATAACCTGTATTTCCATTAACCTGGAAGATACAGTTCAAGTTTGTGGTAGCTGACATAATTGCTGTTTTAACAAACTGTGTGTGTCCATCTATTGACAATACGAAAATAACATAGACACGAAACCTACATCTTACTTAAACTAAAAAATGTTTTAATTTATGATTTAAAAAAAGAATTAAAAAAGAACGAAGATATGGTGGCATATTTCTGCCACCACTTAACCACTTAGCGTTCGCAAACAGGTTCGTGTTAATATGTTACATAATTATCTAACTAGTTAGCGTT
>JAULCE010735188.1:0-15110 GCA_032359355.1 Macoma nasuta | reverse complement strand
AGTGTATAGCACTGATACATGGGACCTCGGTTTCAAGTCTCATCCGAAAGACTGGTCCGGCGGGGGATCGAGCTCACGACCCCTGGATCAAGAGACGAGCGTCTTACCGCTCGACCAAATCCGCCGGTTTATATCTATTTGATTTTTAGACATATCTTCAATTGCAATGAAAGTATTTCAATATTTTCTACGTATTTTCAGAAGAATATGACTCTTGCATTATCTGAAATTAAATTAATATATATTATTACAACATGCTGTTTTTACCAAGCTATATCATATAATCAAACATGGTCGCTGGACACTGTTTTGAAGGCTCACGAAAAAAATCCGCCTCTTTATCTCAATTTTTTTTTACTATTTTTTTTCAGGTTTTGAACCAATATGTTAAGGCACATTGACAAAGCATGTAATAATTGGCATCAGAAGAGTAAATACAGATTCTGCCCTAATAAGTGTGAATATAAGCTGATTTCGGTACGAACTTATTTCTCAGTTCAGTACATCCTTAATGTAAATTTGTTTGCACTAGAATGGTAGCGACAAATTGCATCAATCATTTGTATCTCTTCGCAAACAGTTTCAATTCAGATCTAATTTGGGACCTGGTCTGAAATACAACTTTTTTGACATTCAGGTTCAATTTCTAAATATATAAAAACAAATATTTTGTCATATTATTTAAGATGGTAACATAACATAAATTAACGTGATATGAGCTAAATGGTCATATTCGACCGATTTTGAAATTAAGGTTAGGCCCTTGTTCATTTTTCAGATACGTGTAATGGAATCACAGATGAGAAACAATTTCAGGTTTTGATTTTGCAAAACAGCACTTACAGCGTTTGTGAAAATTTATCCATTGATGTATCTTGTTTGATATTTATACGCATATATGTAAAACAAATATGCATTACGGTAAATAGAGATGCAAAATTTATAGACAAAGGTTTGTTTTTCAGATTTTAGGCAAAGTTGGTACAGTGCTAAGCATTGACAAAGACGGGGACGTGGCTGTTAGGTTTGGAGATGTAGCCTATGTTTTTAATCCTGCATGTCTAACACCTGCACCGGGTGAAACGGGTATATAAACTTAATTTACTTCCAATACGAATGCTAGAACAACTTAACAGATGCTACAAATGCTTTACGTAGTATATTTAAGGATGCTCACTCCTGAGATGTACACGCCAGAAATTGTTTTGTGTTCTTAAAGCAAGAAAACTTTGTAGCCTTGTTTCTTTCAGGTAGAGTAACATTTTTGTAGTAAGAGTTTTAAAATTAATAAAATATCAATGACTTAAAATTTTCACAGCATGATGTTTTAGAAACACTACCTAAGTTTGATATTTTCATAATATCAAATTAAACATACACCCTGAATTTTTTTTTTGAAGAAAAAAACAGTTTTCAAAGGGGTATTACTCGGTTTTCGCAAACGACAAAAACAAATCAAGGATGAGTTATGACGCTCTCAAAACGTATCGCTTCGATTGAAATTACACAATTTTATAAGACAAAATATATTTAAGGAGTGAGCATCCTTAGAAAGTAACTATTAGCATTGACACATTCATAGGAAAATACTATCAATGGACAAAATGACGTAAAGAACAACTTTACTGAAAAATATATACGGTTTACGTACATTTGAAATAAGTGGATGAAAGGTGTCTGACACACATGATCTGGAAACATGTTTATAAATATAAATCTCGGCAATCGCGGCAATAAAATGAAGCATGTTCAGGTGGCTGTTTGTTTTGTATGTGATATGTCCTGCAAGACCTTCTTATCTACATAAAGGGTTTGGTTTTCTAAAGGTGTTGGATTTCTTTGTTAATGAAGTAAAACATTGTAAAGTACGTGGCGTGATTGCAAAGTTCGTATCAATTTTTCATAATCTATTTAGTTTTATTTCAATACACATGAAACTGAATTATTAAGTAGATAAATTTTATTGCAGATAAGATATGGAACAAAATAATAATCGGGCGGTTGCAACTATTGCAACAATAATCGGTATCCTTGGCAGCGCAACATGCCCTAGTCGGCGCACTCCAAAATGGGTGTATTTAATATCATTCATGCACTTAAAGAAGTGTCATTTATGCACGTTTATTAACGGCAAAACTCCGCACAACACTTATGCGTTAAATATTAACGTCATGACGTAATTTTCGTAAAATGCAATGTTGTTTATACCAAATCCGGTCTGAAAAAAGGAACTTGTTTATGTGAACACCCAAGAAAGCCGTACCAGCGTCATGACGTCAATTGGAGACATTGACATTAGAAACAGCATTATATTCGAAGTTTGAATAGGAAAATAACCAGCTGAAATGATTGTGATCATAAAGATAATGCGGCAGTTGTCTACAAATATCACTAAAGATTAAAGAACGGCAGGAAATCAATTTACCACGATTCGAGAGAATGTAGGCCTTCGAAAGTTTACGGAATGACGCCTGTCATTGACTGTTCAAAATAAACAATCTGCTGTTTTCAAACCGGATGTAGTGAACAATGTTCACTTTTACGAAAATGGCATGATGTTGACGTTTAACGTATAAGGCTTTCGCGTATACTCGCCGTTTTGAAAAATATAAAAATTACAAAGAAATCTAGTTTAATGTACATGAACGATAATATTTTCACAAACTTTGGCGTGCGCCGACTAAGGCATGTTGCGTTGCCAATGATAGCAATAAAGTGTTGCTATATTTGGCCGATTATTTATTTGCTCCATATTTTGTCTGCAATTAAATTGATCTTTATCAGCACGAAATAAACATAAATAAGTTTTTTAGCAATGTATACGAACTTCGCGATCACCTCTGTTTAATCAAGCGAAAAGACCGAATGACAACAAACCACATTATTTGTTATATATAAATTTTGAACTGCAGCTTGTATGTGACAATACAATGCATGTTTATCTTAGGACATACTGTACCATGTATATTACATTTGCTTTTAACACTACGAGTCACTTTCAAACTATTTTAAGATTAGTGCACTTGTAAAAGTAAATTAGAAGGTATTGCAGGACATACCACATACAAAACGAACAGGCATCCGAACTCAAGAACACATGGGTTTAAAATGAGCGGGCTTATTCCAGAATTCACGATTAAAAAGCAAATTGAGGATCTGATAACGGGAAGTGATATTTGCGAAGACGAAAGTGATAGGCATGTAAGCGATAAAGAATCCAACAGCAATGGTGATGGCAGTGATAATGATGACAGTGATGATGATGATGATGATGATGATGATGATGGTATGGCCCAAATACTTGCTGGTCTCCTGCTTCTTGGACTTCGTGTCGGCGTAAAGGTTGAGGATGACAAAGAAGTGCGAACACAATTTGTACAAGCTGTAGCCAACGGAGACGATATTGCTGTTCGGCAACATTTACGCAAGCATCCAGACTTTGTAAGTGGTGTTAAAAGGGTCATATATCAACTATTTCTTGACATCGTATCTTAAAGTATTTATACCAATTGAAATTGGGTGACATCTGAAAAGTCAACACCGCAAGACAATATGCTATTTATCAAGAAAACCAGTCAAAGAAATCCACTTAGTACAATGTACAATTGTTATCAGGAATCAATGTGTTTAATGCTTATATATAGTTTATCTAGATACGACTCTGACACTGTCATTAGATATATTCACTTAAACTTCGTCCCTTATAGAACAAAATTACGGTTGACACTCTTACATAGGGTAATATATAGTGTTATTGTATGCATCAGAGAGGATAATTGAGTATACACATATAAAGAAAATAAACATGTTAAACGCATTTAAAACACTTAAATTGTAAAATTGGCGATACAATGTCGAATTCGTTGAAAGTATAGAACGGAAATGACATGCGCAATAGGATCCGCCGTAAAAACTCACATATATGTCTCTGATTGTCATATTGTTTCCGTGACGAACGTATGCTTTCATTTGGTGTTATAAAATATATTATAAAACGGTATGTATACATAGTGTATATGCATATATTGTAACATCTAAATATTTCAATGATAGGTGATACAATATATTTGTTTCTATGTTATCTTATAAATTATATAAGGAAACGGCGTTTCTTTATCATTGTATAACAACGATAGGCAAACCTCTAGACGATACAATACCGTTCTGCAGATTAACATGCCCATTGGTCTTCCAGTATGTAATATAAATTCACCCCTGTTGCATTTCCATAGACTGTTTAACTTGACCAGTGACCTTAAATGTTGAGGTGGTAACTGTTGTTTAACTTTGAAAGGTCGATTTCTTTGTGACACTATACCGTCTGTACTCGTGAAAAGAATATCAACTTAATCAAAGGGTTTAGCGGCGAATGGAAGATTAACTGACTCATAACTTCAATCGCAAAGTCCTATCATTCGCCGAGATTTTCAGTATATACCCCTGTAAAACAAATAATTAAGGTGTATACAGGAATCATCCTGTCGGTCGGGCGGACGGTAATTCGGGTGGTCTGTGTGTCCGTGTAATACATAGGTAGATTTAAGCTCAAATTCCTCATTAAGTATTGGACGTATAGCAATGAAACTTATTAAACATCATTGACACTTGTAGTAGATTGTATGACTGGTTATAAGCGCATATACCATAATATCCTTTAGAGTTATTTCACCTTGAATCTTAGTCTTATGAATGCATCATTGTCAAACACATCTTCTTCAGTTTTCGACAGATTGCAATGACAGTTGGTATACATAATTAACATGAATAGTAAATGTGAAAGACGTGATTTTGATTTCCGTGCATCATGTAATTGCATAATTATGTTCCCTTAGAACTTAGACAGGATTGCAGTGATTTGAGGATCTGACATAGGTTGTTTGTGGAACAAACTTCTCTTTTATTTTTCAAGGGATCATAAAGACTATTGGCACACATAATCCGTATGTGAAGTAGATGTGCAAGACGTAATGTTGGTGCATCTGTATATAGGCTTTGTAGATGTATGTTAGACACAATTGTAGGGATTTGAGGATTTGACAGAGATAGTATGTGAATCAAACTCCTCTTTCAGTTGTCAAATGATTGTGGCGAATGATTGCACACTAAACAATCATGACTAAAAGAAGCGCAATATGTGTACGTGCCAATGCTTTGCAGAGTCATGTCAATTTGAACTTAGCAACATTGAAGAAATTTTAAATGTAGATTGTGGCACTTCAACTTCCGAAATCTAATGGGTTTTTAGGGACTGTTGGCACACATCTTCAGTATAAGAAGTAGATATGCAATACACAATGTTTGATGTAGCAAAGCATGACAGAGTTAAATCCCCTTAAACTTAGACATAACATGATTTGGTTGTGCAAGGTGTATTTTACATACTTGTATGCAAACCCAGTCTCCATGTGAAAAGACTTTAGATCAATATCAAAGTGGTGCTACAGGGGTATTTGTCACATTCATTGGCAGTTCTAGTTTCTTATGAAAACGTTTATCTGCTCCACAATTTAGAACGGATACTATTGAAAAATATTTAAAATTCTGCCATTAAAGCTTTTAATGACAACATAACTAGGAGGAGTCAGTTTAACCTAAGTTGATAAAGTAACAAGATCACGTGGCATGTCTCTCAGACAGTACGGAACTATTAACCAATTCAATTTTATTTTATTTGTGTCATAGGCCGATGTTTCACTCTTTTATCAACTTGACCACACACTAAAGTATTTTTCGATAACGATATTATACATCCGCATTTAATAAAGCTTACAGAACAGCGATGTATACTGCAAGACTTTTTAACAGCCGTAAACATACGAAAAGTTAAAGGATTCGAAAAATCGATATAAATATCGCGTTTTTGTCTACCTTTCGTCGCTGAATACAGTTTAACCGACTTTCTTAGATTGTCTGACTTATTGATCGTGTTTTCTATATTTTTCTGGTTTCGAAGTAATCTCATGAAACCAATTGATATCGTTTTTGTGTGTAAAAAAACGACGAAATTCTCGATGACGGCGGATAAAGCGAGGTAAAGGTCAATGGGAACAATTGTCTGGTTCGGCTACGGAGAACGTTTGGCATGCCAAAGCTCGCCAAACCTGTGTTCCTATGCCTCACCGGCTACATTTTCAATCTACGACACTGACGTATAAGTCTTAATATTTCAAATTAGCAAACTGAAATCGGATTACAGTGATACAATCCAAAAATATATTTTACCAATACACAATCTGAGAGACCGTCTATAAGTAAATATTTGGCCTTTCCAATATTTGTACCTGGTTTCCTCGGAACATTACGCAGGACAGTCGTCAACCGTTCTTGTTTCTACACCAGTATACTAATGTATTATGATGATTATTTCCATCCAGATAAAGACGACATACGACGGACTGACAATGCTGACGTTGGCTACCTTCAAAGGACACAGAGATGTTGTAAGTGCTCTGCTGGACGCCGGGGCAAACATCAACTTCAGCAACCCGAAACAAATGCCTGCTCTACTGGTCGCCATCAAAACGTAAATCCGTATCTTTATAGCAAAACCACTGTCAAAGACAGCGTGTCATTAGAACAATCACTGAGCTTATCATGGTGCTATAATAGGGATATGATTTAGTTTACCATAAAGTATTTGGAACACTGATTTTGAAAAGGTCAATTGAGTTGATAGAATATATTTTTAAAATATTGCTGTGGAAATTCCTTCTGCAGCTGAACAACGATGCTAAATGGCTTTATTACGTAGAACAAGCCATCTTTGTCCAGTATTTCGGAATATTCTGCATATTGTATTTGCCTCACACTATGTCAGCCTATTTAAAAATAATAGGTTTTCATATAATACATCTCTGTCACCGTCAAGTTGAATTGTTGTGAAGGCTTTCTCGACCCGTTTCTAGATAATAACGTATACGTTAAAAGTAATTAATCTTTAACTATATATATCGTAAAGAGCTACAGCTGGATTTTTCTACATATCTGAATTAAACACAAAATTATTAATATACTATTTATAGTGATTACATATACGGTCATATACTTTCTATTTACAGTTATCATAACACCAATGACACCATGCGTGCGCTGCTTTTAAAAAAAGTGTCCGAACTTGTTCAAAAATACAAAGTATTCAAAAGTTCAGCGAGTAAACTTGCCAGTTTAGCGACTTGTACATTACATTTTTATTGTTTAGCGCTATCATGTATGTGCTTCCCACGGGTAACGACTCTTCTTCGCCGATATTGAAGCAAGTTAGATTTGGTGTCGATGTGGTAAATGTAATATTGCTATATTGACTACTATTTCAATGATATTCAGGCATAAAATTTATTTTTATCTATATAGTTTTCCTATTTTTCGCCAATAATTGGATTAGTATGATTGAAATGTCGGTGTAGAAGTAAAAATTTGCTGTTTTAGCGACTTGTACATTACATTCTTACGCTTATTTAGAATAATCATTTATGTGAGCCAGTGGGATTTGAACTGCTACACCAATGTTTTTTATATATTCAGGCATAAACTTCATTTGTATTTATAGTTTTCCGCCGATATTTGTACTAGTATGATTGTAATGTCGGCGTGTAGCATTTTGCTGTTTTATCGACTTGTACATTAAATTCTTACAATTTTTTAGCTTAATCATTTATGTGCTCCCACAGGGTAAGTTGGCTTTTAGATGTGGATCTTGTAAGGTGTATTTGACACAGTTTGCATGATCTATTTTCTACTTTAACTTAGAAACATATCACGGAAACGATTCTGGATAATGTTGACAGAATGTTGAAATTGAGCCTTTTCATTTTGTATCTGCTACAGACGCCTCATAAAATGCCTCTATGGAGCAAAGGTTTGAAAGTCATTTGCAATTATTACTAAATCAGATAAAGTACACAATTAAATTAATGTATTTGTTTTTTAAGGGATGAAGAAGCTGTCGCTATATATTTGGTCGGAAGAGGCGCTGATGTTAACATACGGAACGCACAGAAGCAGACAGCTTTGCATTTATCTTCCCAGAAAAATATGAAGGCCATTCTAAAACTTCTGCTGGACAAAAAATGTGATGTCAACGCAAGGGTAAGATGGCGATTGAGTAAATTAAATTCAGTACGTCATAATGAGTGTACCCGTCATGATATGTCTTAATGTTCTGTTATTTTAACTGTTTGTTTGTGTTGGAGTTTAAGTCGCGTCGACAGTGTTTTAGTCATAAAGCGACGGCCGGCAAATTACCAGTGTAATTGATCTCCTGAGTACCATCTGTGTTGTACTTAATATAACAATTGCCTACCACAATCAAATTGGAAGGCTTCGTCAAACGAAGGTACCAGTAGAAACAAAAATGTTGTAAGAGAGGGTAATATTACAGCATCACAAGGATGCAACTCACTTTGCTAACAGTTGATACGAAGCAGTTATGTAGTGTCAACCCTCACACTTCGTATAATATATGGCATATTCCATTGTGTATAGTGTCTATATAAAGGTATAAGTAACGCATATTGTTTCTCTTTTAAAAATCGTTACCAATTTCTACTTTATACATTTTCTAAAACTTCACATTATAGGATAATGATGGAGACACACCTCTGCACGATGCCATATTTGCAAAGAATGACGAAATTGTTACAATTCTTATCAACAATACGAAGATCAACTTCTGGATTAAAAACCACAAAGAGCACAATGCACTGGCACATGCCTGCTTTAAGGGAAACTCGTTGTAAGCTGTGTTTTTTTCTCAAAGTATACTGTTTAATCTTCAATCAGAAAAGTGTAAAGATAACCCTTCTTTCTTTTAAACAAGTATCATGCTAGTCGCGATCATATTGAAATATCTTGCATGTGACGTTTGATCCGGTTAAAACTGTATGTCGTTCTAACAAAGTCCACAGTCCAAACGCCAAGCATGAATAAACTGTCGTGGCGCGATAAAATTTCACTTTAGATTGGGACTGAATATGATCACTGCAGTCATTTGTATCAATGTGAGGGCGAGAATATTCAACGTGAAGACATCTCTAAATATGTGAGTTCGCTCAAATTCCTTGAATTATAATTATACTGACATAGAATGTTTGATCTAAAATACGCACGAACTCTCTATCATTAGCAAGAACTTTTACAGCTAAAGATACCATTAAGTTTTTATGTTGCCATCGCAAAGTTAGTAGCAAGTGCTTTTAGCGTTTAGTGAGTTGAATTATTGTCTCTAATAACTTTTAAAAAAGGTGTGTTCTTTTTTTCCCTTTTTGACATGCTGACTTTGTTTGTATAATTTTGCATGTGTGTGGCACCTTAACGTTATTGAATCTATTTGTTTTTTATTTATTCACCTTATAATCTATAATCACGGTTGTGTCACCCCCTTGTCTACTTAAAATATTGAAAAACCGAAGCGGTTATACAGCGTGAAGTCATTAGTAGCTCTTACGTGTTTTGTTGCAGGTGTAGAATGTTTTGAGTTGTTCCCCCATTTCATGTAAGTTTTAGGATGGATCGGAATAGGGTTTTTTTACATAGTCTGCGGGATCCTTCTTCTACTTTTACTGTAATGTCCCTTATATGTGAAGGCTAAGGATGGGCATTTCTAACATATTTTATTGTATATCACAGTCTATATATTAAGACCGGGTCCGGCATTCACTCAACTTTTTGAGCTGACATCTTGAGCAACTTTAATGTTTTATTGCTACTGCACTATCATTTTGACTGGAAATACTGTCTGTATCTGTCTCAACTTGTATGTGTTTGTGACGACGATCTCCGCTCGAAAAAATAACTGAAAGCCGATACAGGTCCATTTTCACTCAGAATTTCAGACTTCAAAGACATAATTCAAATTCAGTGATATTTCTATTGGACAACATTTTTGGTTGCACAATTTTCACACGCAGTCACAATTTCAGTTCGGCAATTGTGATATTCACGTCAATATCTTAAAATATGAGCTTGCAAAAATATCAGCTTGAGAGTGTAAGTGAAAAGTTTTCAAATTATGGTGAAGAACACAACAGTTTACGAGTATTGCAATATTTACAATTTTCTCTAGTGCGGTAGATAAGCTGATTGGTAAGCTTCCTGGATTGGTGAATGCAGGGGAAACAAAGGCTAAAAGTGGATACTATCCTCTACATATTGCGGCGGTCAATAACCATCTAGCAGAGGCTGGACTACTACTGAGCTCAAAGGTAGTGTTGATTGAATCATAAAACACCACCACAGCGAACTGTCCAGTTTAATGAAATTCTAAACTAACCCCACCATGTCACGCTATAAGCAACGATTTGATACGACCATCACCATAGCAGATTGGTCAAAATATATATTGAAATTCCCTTTTGTAAATATCTCCTACATAGTCGTTGCTGATATAAAGCACTTTGACATTCCAGTAGCATGTTTATTATATGTATGATTTGTAATTTGTTATGAATTACTTGCTAAATATGTATATATTCTTCGAAATCGAATACATTGTTATCAATCTAGTATTATATCCATATTTCATTCGTTACGGATCGATTATATAACCTCCTGTTTCAACCAAACTTTACTATTCATATGACCTCACTTGCAGTGTAATTTTTATTTTAAATATATCATAAAAAGTTACATATGTCAAAATTGTGACATAATCAGTAACAACAATAATACATCAAAGAAAGAACTTACTGTAATTGTCTCAAAAATGCCGTATTAAGCACACACTTATAGTTGTGGTTCGACAAGGATTGCATGTGAACTATGTTTTGATCAAAATGTGATTCAAGCGTATCTTACATAGGAGTTCCGTTATCAGCATTTAGTAAAAATATTTAAAAGGAAAACCCGTATAATATATACACGAAATAAATTATATTCATCACGCTAGTTCGAAAAATGCCTGAATTGACGATATTTCAATCGTTCATAGGTAATATTTGAACGACTACGCTCGTTAGCTATGGGCAAACTAGTCCATTTGTTGGATTTCTTGAAGATTGTATCAATATGCATAGAACTGAATACAAAACCCCGGCATTTGACCGAGTATTGCAGGTCCGCGGTTTCTGCCGTTCCCCAGACTTATTCACATACTAAATTTCCTTATTTTCAATATTCTAGGCGCCTTACT
Organism: Macoma nasuta; assembly: GCA_032359355.1. NCBI lineage: Eukaryota > Metazoa > Mollusca > Bivalvia > Cardiida > Tellinidae > Macoma > Macoma nasuta. The sequence continues at coordinate 3,985 of JAULCE010735188.1, read as the reverse complement.
AAGCAGCGGAATGTATGCACTTGAATACAGTGGAAATAAAACCAACATGGCTTCTGTCTCCGCTGTTAAGCAATGTATTGCAACAGTCTACTGAATACAGCAGTTTATCAGTTTTTTAACAATATTACATATTGACCATGGCTATTCAAAATATCATATTACAAACGAGTATCGTGATATATCATCAGATCGCAAGCAAATAATCGTGATGTATCGCTATACCAAAATGAGCAACGATGTCCAGCACTAAATAGTACACTTTCATTTGCAGAAAAAAAAGAACGCAATGAATTATCAGTAACATAATCCTTTTTATGATCCAATGATAAGCTCGTCATTTATATCCTGTATGTAATATACACAATAAAAGCAACGTAAAACATGTTTGCCAAACAGTTTGTTTAGCTCTGTTGTGTTCTTGTTTTAGCCAGATATACGTGTTAGAAATGGTCATGCTAAGTAATTTTGTTTTGCACTAGGGTAAAGCTGAGGTCGACGCTGTAACAGACACGAGGTCCACCTCCCTACACCTAGCAGCTGCAGAAGGCTACTATGAGATGGTCGAGCTGTTGCTGCAAAATAGTATACATTGCATCTACATTACTCTCTAATATAATTGAACCTCTAAATGTTAGATGTGGTGCACAAGTGTCACCAGTTCAACTTATCTATACGATTTAAAATTTATCCAATCACCCATAAGTAACCAGCCAAATAACGTATGTTTTGATTTCAGAATTAATCTAGATTAAAGCATGGTCTCGACTTTCCTGAGTCGTCATCCGTCTGTATCTGCATACCGTAGGAATGAAGTGCCAATGAACAAATCGTTCGTCGGGATTCAGTCCGCCCAGAAGCTATAGAAAGGATACTACGGTTGAGACGATGCGGCTAAGATTAATCGCGATACCCACGCCCATGTCATTTACGTCATAAAATAGTTTGTACTGGGATACTCCGCCTACATCAATTTAGCCCAAACTAACCAATATAATGTTTTTCATACACATATTTATATAATTAAATAGAGACATTAGCATACCTTTGTACAAGCCCAGCTTAAGTGGCAATCGATTATTTGTATTTATTGTTATCTCATGGGAGTTTTCAATTGGTAAGTGACAAGCTCAGTAATCCTTTTGATATTAGAATAATGATAGTAGAATTTAGTTATGCATTATGACAATTTAATATATAACATATACAACAGATATGTTTATATATGTTACACCTAAAACTGTCAACCAACTGAAATATATGCGCGTAAGAAAACGATAAGGTCAGGTTTAATGCATGCATAATAATATATGTCAAAACTTCATTCGGCTATTTACTTAGTTTCGGACAGGAAGTACCCGTACAGTGTATGTGATTTACAACAATCATAAACGTCCAGTAAATATAATGTTTTTCGAATCAACAAAAGGGTGTGCATAGTTAGCTTTATCAACAAGATAAACATATTTGAGTGTCTAGGCAATTAGTCATAAGTCGCATTGCAATATGCGTCGTCTTGACAAAATATTAAAAGGGTCAATTCAGTACAAATAATGTTCAGTTGTCAAAACATTTTTGCTTAATATTAAATAATAAAGTGCTTATATTGTTACTAAAATAACAATATAACTCGTATACTTTCCAAGGACATTAATAAGTTTCGAGGTTTGGGCGACTTAATGCAATTAACCAATAGTTGTATATTATATCCGTGAACAATAATGTATATTTGAACAGTATACGCTGTGCCTTTGAATGGTTTCTGTCAATTCTAAAGACACAAACATTGTCTAGTAGTATGCAGTAAACACTTATCTTAGAGACATCCTTTGGCTAGGCAAAGCCAACTTTGAATTTATTATCGACAGAAAAAACAACAAATGTTCATCACGTGTTTGTTTTCTAGCATTACGGTAAATTGAGTAATGTCTTTTTCCTTTGCTATAGGTGCAAACTGGAAACTCAAGAACATGCATGGAAATACAGCATTACACCTATGTCTTGGTGTTCAAAGTGGTGAACAGAAGGTACAATATCTGTCTACGAATGAGTTTAACAGCCATTCTTTCTGCATCAATTAATGATCCCAAAGTTGCGATTCTTTGTCGATTTCCCGTGTATTGGCTGAAAGTGATTGCACATTTTACCGTCTGTAATTATCTGGCTTTAGTGTAATATTATAGGATACATTGATGACGATAGGCATATATGTTCAATGCTGCAAACAGGTCATCCAGGTGAATATTAGTTTTAGTATAACATTGCAATATGTAAATAGGAAATTGCTTTACATTGTATTTAATTCTTCAACGCTGTTTTGTATATACGATAACCAACTATTTTTACATTACCAACAGAGAGACTTATACACACACATTAAAAATCTGATTTCCCGCTATCTCTGTATCGACTTACACGCCGATCTGATGTAAAATTGAAATCTAAGCAAAATGAAATGTTTGTTTTTGATTATATTGAAAACATTGTAGGATATTTATCATAGATTGTTTACGAGCAATTTTTAAAATAGTCATCAGTAACAGAGGCACTTCGGTAGAGGAAAGGGTTACAATGATTCCTTATAACTACATAAAACGTGCAAAGTCTGAATTGACCTTGTTTCAAGGCATTTTACAGTGGTAGATTGCTTTAATTGCGATTGTGAAGAAGATTGATATTCTTTTGATAAGTTTCGCCTGACCTTTTTGAAAGGCCATACCTTCGTTAAAATTGCTGCTTGACACCACATGGTGATGTTAGTAGGTTACATTACGTAAGCAATGTTATCCTTACCGTGCATATGTAAAGGTAAACAATACAAGGCGTGCATATCAGAAATGTATTTGTGTATTCCCTTCTATAATGAGTAAGAATATGGTTCGTTTTTTTCAGTAAATCAAACATTATATGTATTGTTTGCTAGCTTCTTCAAGCGTTAGGATTGAAAAACGTTAAAGAGGAAAACGAACGGATAAAGATAGCAAACTTCCTCATCAAGCACGGCGCCAGCATCGATGACAAAAACAACGATGGTGTAACCCCTCTGCAGGGCTGCAACAGTCCCAGAATGGTTGAGTCCGTAAAAATGTTTGCTGAGCAAAAGTAAGTTAACAATTGCCTTTGTGAAAATGCATGCCAACACGTCATGTCATATCCACAGTCATATAAAACACAATTAATAGTGCCGCCATTTTATGGACATAGTACATTGCCGTCGGATGTAGTGTTTACAAACACTTATTAACTTTCCCTAAGAAATTTCTCGATATTTACCTTTTCCAAAACTTGAAGTTTATTTTTCAATGAATGTTTCATTTTGAAAGTGTATGTGACCGATTATTTAATGAATATAAGGTCACGCCAAAGTCCATGACTTCCGTGACGTATCGAATACTGCGTTGTGAGGCGACCGTCATTTATACAAGCCAACCACGTCAGACAGTGTTATTGTAAACATTGAACTCTAACTCTAAAGCGACCGATATTTGCGATGAGTTAGACTTATAAGGCAAAGTCTTACGTAATTCTTGATGTTTTAATTCATTTAAGCGATTGTATTTTCTCTTCTTCGGGGTTAACTTACTTTACACAAGACCCGTTGCAGTTCATACCCCAATACACATCAGGGAGTACGACATGTATTTTTTAAACGAAAGAGGCCTTTGAAAAACGTTGTATAACGAGATCAGGTAAAATCAATTGAATTGTTGCAAAAAGAATAAAAAACAATTCTAGACTATAGTAAAACTGATCATTTTTTATTACGATCAGATTTGATCCATTGTTATGGTATCGGAAATTTACCGATATTTATGAAAAAAATGTTCGTTTTCAAACAGGATCATTCTCTCGTCCTTACAAACCATATTGTAGAAAACAATATAAACACGTAAACATGATTTGCTTAATCTCAATATAATTGAGATGTTCTTCTAAAACCACGCGTGTGCCATTTTTGTAAATTGACATATACGTGGTTTTAGAAGAA
>JAULCE010735077.1:0-15110 GCA_032359355.1 Macoma nasuta | reverse complement strand
TCGGACGATATTTAAAAAATGAAGCAGACGACATTTTCAGCAGACGACAATTTTCGCAGCAGGCGAAGGGTTAAATTTCCATTCAGGGTGTTCTTTCGCTATCATTTTTTTCTTTTACTTAAACAATGCATTCAGTTTTACCAGGGGTTTCACATAACACAATGCCAGATAATTCTTATTATTTTATAAATTTTATCGCATTTTTTCTCCCACGAGCTAGTCACCGTCAGAGACCATTTATGTATTTTCACGCATAACGAGTTTGTAGACATGTTTTTTAATCATACGTCACAGTAGATTTCCCAAATTAAGAAGCAAAAGGCTCCTGTTTCATTCCATGTTCTGACCGGCTCATTTTTCAAAGTGTAATGGCTGATGTTACGCACATGCGTACATGCGTATGGCTAGCTACGTCACTGCTATGACAGAGGCCAGTGGAACAGTTAATCCAACCAAATGTTTCTGATCTGATTCATATGCAGAAAACTGTTTCGTCCTCACTCGCTTTCGCTTTCGCCTTCGCTGTTTACCAAGACTTGCCTATTTAGGAAACTAACCATGGTAATTCTGGAACAATCTTGATGCACCCATCATCTTGTTGACGATTCTGAACATTACGAGCTTACATTGTCAACAAAGTAGACCGTAGTTACGTCAAATGGCCCCGGCTTGGCGGCGTAAAAGAAACGGGATCCAGTACTTTACAAATGTCGTTTTTCGACCAATCAGAAACACTGCGATTTTGTATAAACGTCAGAGCTTATGCATTATTGCTATATACAATGTATCTGAAAATCAGTTTCCATCGCCAAACTTTATTTGGGTGACCATTTATTTATTTACCCATGTGATCATCAGGCCCGACTTTCACTAAAGATCTCGAGTTGACATCGTGCTCATTCTCAGATATTGACCTCAATTTTATTGCTGCTGCACTATAATTTTGACTGCCAGTGAAACATCGAAGTCAAAATTTTATTGCAGTGGCAATAAAATTTAAATGAGATATCCAATGTTGGATTTTTGAGTTTGAGCAGGATCACGACTCGCTTAGTGAAAGCCGGGCCTGAAGACCCATGTTTGAACCCTTTTCCCACCTAGGTGTATGTTTTTTGACAACTCTAGCAGAATACTTTTAAAACATTATTGTAGGAACTGGTGCACTGTAGTACAGTCACAACTCGTTATGTCGAAATAGGTTACTAAACAAAGAGCAAAAATAAAGTTTTTGTTCAAATTTAGTTTCGATTTAAGCATGATTTCAACTTATCTAACTCTAGATTACGAGGTTCGACAGTATTTGCTCAAAATGCTCCTAATCCTGCAATATTTTCAAACTGTACAAAATTAGCTTTTTTCTTTTTCTTGGATATTCTTCATAGCCATCCGATGTTTTCGTTATGGATGAGTAAACAAACATGATGTAATGTCAAAAAAATAACACATTGTGTATTGAATTTGTGTTAAAATTGTAAGAAATAAGTTAAATATTTTGAATGTATGGAGGCCATAATTAATGGTTTTCAGAAAATAACTGCCAAATTATTTAATTGTAAATATTCGCAATAAATCTTTTAAAATGGTTGGGGTATTTAGAATTTTCACCCCCCAATTTTGGTATACGACGTTCAAGAATTTGGGGAAACCATGGCAAACATTTTGGACTGGTCCCATGTTCAGAAAACTTCCAAAATCCAAATATCAAATCAGATTTCACCCCAAATGTTATTGCCACTGCTCTAACACGTTGTCTGTCTGTGAAGAATGGAATATTGTCACTGCATTAAAATTTTGACAGCCATTGTTCACATGCAGTCAAAATTGCAGTGCCATTGAGGTCTTTTTCTGGAAAAAAGAAGATATTTAGCAATTGTTCAGCTTTAATTCTCAAGCGAAATGCTAGGCATGATATCAGATCTTAACTGAATGCAACCCAGACTCTATAAGTACTGTATGTATTCAAGTTAGCAGGTATCGGGCACAGCCTGCCTGCACGCTCGAAATGGTCAAAACATAAATACTCTCACGGCTGAAGATAAGCGAGCGTAAATCAAATAGTTTCTATTCATTTCTCTACCAAACCCTATGCTATGACCATTCATTAGAATCGTCTTGGAAAGCATTGTTTTGATTGAAAAATAACGATTTAGCAATTTTTATATGCCTTTTATCTGTAGTCAAATTACTCAAAATCTTCTACCATCTTGGCGGAAGCACTGCAACTATCCTAGACATATGACGAGCTGATTTTCACATATAATATTGTGTTCAAAATGTATGACCAGAGATGCAAACAGTGTAGACCCTGGTCCGACTACTCTAGCGTGGTGGTCGAACGGTAAATCAATTTACTATTCCACTGACCCAAGTTCAAAATGGTCTGATGAAACAGTTGAGAAATTGCCATCCCAGGTCATACTACTCCTGAAATGCGGGTCCGTCTAAATCGCTGAAATACTTTGCTGAACAGTTAAACAAAGAGGGAAATCGCTGAAGAGTTAAGAGTTTTTTACAAAAAGCTGTAGCACGGTTATTCGTTAGTCGGAATATTGTGTGCGTTTATTTGAAAATGAGAGTTTTTACGTGACTAGTGTTTTGTCTGGATAATGTGGAAGTGAGTGTTATGTTACCGTTATTTGTGTTCAGGAATTTAGCTGTCCAGAAATTCTAAATGGTGAGTACAATTTATTATTATGTTGTCAGTGGGCACGTGTCATATATATCACGGTGTACATGTTTCCCTGTCTCGTTTTGCACGTGTCATTGTCAAAATTTGTTTCATTTAATTACATACTGTATTTGAATATTTGACCAACGATTAGATGACTTACAACTCGAACACACATAATTCCCCCCCCTCTCTCTCTCTGTCTCTGTCTCTGTCTCTGTCTGTCTGTCTGTCTCTCTCTCTCTCTCTCTCTGTCTCTCTCTCTCTCTCTTTAGCACTTGTACAATACAAAGAGGTAAAGTTTTGTTAAAGAAATTAAAGGGTTTACGAAAGTCTGCTTCTCCCCAAAGTTCATTTTGAGAAATTCAGGTGTACAGTGTATATCCAGATCACCGAAGTCCAAACGACACAATGAACTGGTCATTCACTGTTTGCACAGGCAAAGGGTGCATATACAGGTCACTGAGCCCCAAGTGGACTCGAGCGAGCCAAATATTCACTGTTTGCAAGAAAATCACTTTACTTCTCTGTCGAAACGAAATAATGAGAAGTTGTTCAAATAAGGGAGGCAACTCGGTCTAGATGAATCAACAGTTGCTTCTCTATAAAAGAATATAGAGATGAGCAGTGTAATAATATTTGTAGATCTAGTCTTGTTTTATAGTATTAGTTTGTAAGAGCTGTTTGCACTCATATAGGATAGATAATTATACTACTATTGTACAAACGTGCTCTGACAAAACTTTTTGATTTTCTTGTGAAGTGGTTGGTATTTCAATTTGTACAGTATCATAAAATTTACACATGCAATCTTATTTACAAATACATATACTAGTAACATATACATGTATATTTCTTTAGCAAATGTTTTCTACATCTGATAGATACTCTATATACACTAATTTATCATAGCACATCTCAGGCTTTTTTTTTTTTTAACATTTATAGGCATACTGCAAATGATGTAGGTCCCGTACAGATTGCTATTAAAAGTGCAGTCTGGTCGGGGTCTGCACCTTTTGTCATTTTAGATGTTGAGAACCATTTTTTTTTTTTTTTTTTAAATTCTGAGTCACATGAGTTTTCAGCATGGGAATGGTTACCATGTTAATACACATGTGCACAGACATATTCAATTTGCATAGTTTACAAGTTATATAGGACATAATCATTTCATTTGTCAGTTGTTACATATTATGTACATCATTTCTATTTAAAATAGGTTATCATAGCATATCTCAGGCTATTTGTATCTTTACAATATATTGCAAAAAGTGGATACCCTGATCGGGTTTTATTGAAGGAGATTCTGGTCAGGGTCTGCACTTTTTGGCATTTAATATGTATTGTTCACAGGTTGTTTTCTTGTTTTATTTTTACTCCAATGAGAATTCAGCAGTGGCATGGTTATCATGTTAATATACATTTGCTGAAGTTATTTATATTTGCATGATCTACAAAGAGTGAAGAATTCATTTTTATATAAGCCTACTATATAACTGATATATATCTTATCATACATACTTTTGATTTGAAGTAAATATCATATCACATCTCAGATTATTAGTATTTTTTGCATAGTTTGCAAACAGTTAAGACCCAGTTCAGATCTCTCATTAGATAGATTCTAATTAGGGTCTGCACTGTTAGTTGAGTTATCAGAGCTTTGAGAAATACAAATTATTTATATTTACTATTAGGCCCAGTTACTCTAGTATTTAGCACTAGAATAGTTAGCATACATGTTGATACAAATTATGCCTCGGCAGATTCCTTTTGCATATTTCACCAACAGTTGAGACCCATGTCAGATTGTACTTGGGCTACTTTCTGATCTGGATTATAACTAGTTGTCACTTTCAGGTCTAAAAGTCTGTTTAATAAATAATCATTCTAGTCAGGGTCACATTTATAAGTATGTATATACACTCATACTACAAATATTACACTTTTTTCTTAATTGCATATGTTGAACACTCGGTCATTCAACAGTTTATATCTTTAATATACAATTTAGGTGCTGTATTTTATTTGTTATTTCTTATATTCCTTTGCAAGCAGTTTAGACCCCGTACAGATTGCTATTTACAGAACCGCTACACGCAAGAACCAAATTGACAGCGGAAAATCCGAGGTCACTTGAGAGCTCGTGTGAATGAAAGTTCTTAAGCGGTTGTAAGCGGACACTTTTGAAGCAAAGCGAGTACATGTATCTGTCTTATACGACCTTTATTTTACATTGTAGGTCGCTATTAATCATTCGGCAGTTTTACCAAATTGTTTAAAAAAAACTTACAGCTAATATCAAACATATTAGAAAACAAACGCGGACGTTTATAATGTTTTTGATGTCATAACATTTTTTTCCTAAAACTATGATTTGCTCTAGATTTATTAACAGATTATGCTTGATCCAGATCTAAGCTCTCTGATAAGCGACAACATTGTCTCAAAAGCTTTATACCAACTGATGAATGCAATTTATGCAAAATCGAATTGCTCAGACGACTTGGGACTCTCTAAATATTGGGCTACCCTAAAATATATCAAATAAAATTGGATAACTGCATCGTTGTGTATTCTTTTATTTCACCAGGATAAAGCCTTCACTTTTCAATTCTAAAAACACAAACACATGTGCAGTATATACTTCAAGCATGTCTGCTTCAGAAAAATTAGTCTAATGTGGGATATTGTATTTAAAGAGATTCTTTTGGGCCAGAATAATCTCCATGGGGCATGGTTTCTGATCGGGCTCTTAACTGTTATAAATGCTAGCAGGAAAGGGGTTTGTTAAAATATCTTAATTTTATAAGAACAGGGTTTATCGTAGAGGGTTTTCCAAGCTATATTTAGATTTCCTATTTAAAGTTTGTTCCTTTTATTTCGGAAAAAAGACGACACTTTTATCAAGTTTGAAATTAAATCTTACAAATCACATATCTGTACAAATTGGCGGTAACGGTTGTGTTTTTTCGCTACCACTTCTGATGTTCAAGGCAATTCCGACACAAAATTGTTCTGAACCAATATATTTTAGACTTTAGCCTAATCCTTTCTAAATGCGCGTTATTCTTTACCAACGCGCTTGTGACGAAACACTGACGATATTTGCAAAATGTTGATTTCAACTCGCCCATCGAGTTATTCCGTCGTCTTATACGGCTACAATCACTCATAATAATACAATCCCCCCAAAAAGGACCAGAAAATGCTCTTTTAGATCTAAATTTATTACATTTTGTTTGCGGAATGTTAGCGTTTATACGGGTAATAATCGCCTCTCGCACACGAGAACAGTGGCGCACGAGGAAAGCGGGCTTGTCGACGCTAAAGTTTGTGTTGTAATTGTAAAACATTTATAGATAGCGCGCGGTATTTGGAGGAGTCCATAAAAAGTAAACAGATAAAACAGGATACTTCTGTGATATACACAAGCTGTAAAACTGACAATTTCATTTTTTTTATCTTATTTCAAATGCGCAAAGTACCGTACATCTGGAATCATAAACACACTGAAAAACACTATAAGCAAGATAAAAACAACAGATTGTCTGTTGAAACGGCTTCAAAATATAGCGTTTTGTATTGAGAATTAAATTACTTTGGAAATAGAAACTATGGTTTTTATCTCCACTTTTAATATTGATATTATATATATATGTCTCGAAATTTGAAATCTGTTAAAGATTCACCCACAGTAAAATCTAGAACATTCCTCCGATTTCTTTAAAAGAAGACGATATTTTTGTGAGCTATTTTGATTTACTGGTTTGAAAGAAAAAACCTAGCCGTGGCAACATGTGGACGGGAAAATCGTGCGCACGACCGGCTTCCGCTGACCACCGACCTGTGAATTGTATGGTTTGTCATGGTAGCACGTGAAACCCATGTTCAAGCACATGTACCTGATCACCTATATTTATGTTTGGTATCGGTTTGTTGTTGTTATGCGATAATCAAAATAGCGCGTTGGACGTGGTATCAGTGCAGCTGCCGACTGGTAAATATCATTTTTGCAGATGTACAGGTGTGTTGATGAAAAAGCAACCATGTGACCAAATAGTTTGTATTCAAATCGTATATTTGGATGTTATTTAGATCAAAACTAAAGGCCATGCTCGCCTACGTAATTAAGAATACAGAGTGCTGGTTCTCACTGTACAAACCAAATTATGCAATTATGAGAATGTGTGTTACTTTAGTAGGTGTTTGGTGGTTGAGACCAAATGAGTGACAATTGAGAAGTGACCATGGTATTGTCATAAGCCTTCTCACCTATACAGTCACCTGTACAGCACAGTGTTACATTAGTGAAAGAAGACGATACTGTATTCTTTCACTAAGGTTATAGATCAGCGACTTCTTCAGTATCTAGATAACCGCCTACACCAGTCTCCAGATCACCGCCTACATCAGTATCCATATCTTCCTCAGCCTCAAGATCACCTACTACATCAATATCAATATTACCGCCTACATTAGTATCCAGATAACCGCCTACATCAGTATCCAGTTATCCGCCTACATCAGTATCCAGATCACCGCCTACATCATCATCATCATCATCCAGATCATCGACTATGACAATATCCAGATCACGAACTGCATCAGCATCTAGATCACCTACTACATCAGTATCCAGATCATCGCCTACAACCGTATGCTGATCTTTTGCTACCTTAGCATCTAGATCACCAACTACATCAGTATCCAAATGATCGCTTACAACCGTATGCTGATCTTCTGCTACCTCAGCATCTAGATCACCAACTACATCAGTATCCAGATCATCGCCTACAACCTTATGCTGATCTTCTGCTACCTCAGCATCTAGATCACCTACTACATCAGTATTTAGATCACCGCCCTCATCAGCTTCCAGATCATCACCTCCATCACTATCCGCCACCCTTCAACATCAGCATCTAGATCAACTGCTAGATCACTACCCAGATCATCACCTAAACGTGGCCTACATCAGCAATCAGATAAGCGCATACATCAGCATCCAGACCAAAGAAAGCATCAGCATCAAGATCTTCGCATATAACAGCATCTAGAAAACGGCCTATATCAGCTTTATGCTCACCTCATATATCAGCTTCAAGACAACCGCCTATATTACTATCCAGTTCACCACTTACATCAGCATCCAGATAACCGCAAACAGCATCAATGTCATCGAACATATCAGCATCCAGGTTAACGCCTATTTCAGAATGAAGATCAGCGCATATATCAGAATTTAGGTCAGCGCATACATCAGCATCTATATCATCTCATACACCGCCTACATCAGCATCAAGATCATCACATACATCAGCATCCAGATCACTGCATTTATCGTCATCCAGCCTATATCAGCATCATGCTCATCAAATACATCAGTATATATCAAGATAATCACCTACATCAACATCAAAAGCATCACATACATCGTCATCTAGATCACGCCTACATCAGCTTTCAGAACATCACATACATCGGCATCCAGATCAGCGCATACATCAGCTTTCAGAACATCACATATATCGGCATCCAGATCACCGCATGCATCAGCTTTCAGAACATCACATACATCGGCATCCAGATCACCGCATGCATCAGCTTTCAAAACATCACATACATCGGCATCCAGATCACCGCATGCATCAGCTTTCAGAACATCACATACATCGGCATCCAGATCACCGCCTACATCAGTTTTCAGAACATCACATACATCGGCATCCAGATCACCGCCTACATTAGCTTTCAGAACATCACATACATCGGCATCCAGATCACCGCATACATCAGCTTTGAGAACATAACATACATCGGCATCCAGATCACCGCATACATCAGCTTTCAGAACATCACATACATCGACATCCAGATTACCGCCTACATCAGCTTTCGAGAACATCACATACATCGGCATCTAGATCACCGCATGCATCAGCTTTCAGAACATCACATACATCGGCATCCAGATCACCGCCTACATCAGCTTTCAGAACATCACATTCATAAGTATCCAGATCACTTAATACATCAACATCAAGATCACCACCTACTCCATAATCCAGATCACCGCCTAAATCAGCATCAAAATCATCGCCTAAATCAGCATCAATATCACCGCCTACATCAGCATCAAGATCACCGACTACATCAGTATCCGGATCATCGCTTACATAAGCATCTAGATAAATTTCTACATTTAGCTCACTGTTTACATCAGCTACTAAATCATCTACCAGATCAGCATCAGGACCACAATCAGTATATAGATCACCGCCTACATCAGCATTTAGTTAACATTCTAAATATACATCCAGATCACCGCAAGCTTCAGAATCACAATTTTCACATTCATCAGCAACAAGATCATTACTTACATCAGCGTTCAGGTCATGCCTACAACAACATCCAGATCACCTCCTACATCAGCATCCAGAGCATCTCCTAAACAAGCATTCAGACAACAGTCTGCATCAGCATGAAGAAAACGAAATACATCAGCATCCAGGTCACCGCTGAAATCATCACCCAGATCACAACCAAATATCAGCAGCAAGATCACCACCTACATCAACATCTAAAACAGCGCATATTCAGCATCAAGATCATCACATACATCAGCATCCATATCACTCCATTCATTTTCATCCAGATCACCTCCTACATCATCATCCAGATCACAGTCTGCATCCGCATCCAGATTATCGCCAACATCAGCATCCCAATCATCGCCTGTAAGAGCATCCTGATCACCACCGACATCATTACCTATATCTCCTCATACATATGTAACATAAGCTTCAAAGTGCCTACATCAGCATTCATATCACAGCCTGCATCAGCTTTCAGATCACCGAAGATATTATCACCCAAATCTCCACATGCATTAGTATCAAGATCATCGCCTACATCACCATTCAGAATACCACACACATATAACAGCATCTAACTCATCACATACATCAACATCCTAATCACCTAACTCATCCGCAAACTAAGCATTCAGATCATCGCCTCCATAAGCTTCCAGATCGACGCATACATCATCATCAAAATCAACGCTTACATAAACATCCACATCGTACACTACATCAGCCTCCCTAATCACCACCTACATCAGCAACCAGTAAACCGCGAATATAAGATATTAGATCACATCCTACATCAGCATAAAGATCACCACTTACATCAGCATCCAGGTCACCACATAAATCAGAATCCAGATTATCGTCTACATCAGCATTCAGATCTTAAAATACATCAGCCTCCAGATCACCGCTTACATCAGCATCCAGATCACAGCCTACATCAGCATCCAGATTACCGCCTTCATCAGCATACATATCACCGATTACATCAGCATCTAGATCCCTGCCTTCATCAGTTTCCAGATCACCGCCTTTTGAAGTATTCAGTTCACCTTCTGCATCAGCATCCAGATCGGCGTCTACATCATCATCGGGATCATTTCCTACATGAGCATCAAAATTTCAACCAATATTATCATCCAGACCACTACCTATATCAGCATCCAAATAATCACATACATCAGCATCCAGATCACCGACTACATCAGCAAGATCTCCTTTTATATCATTTAGATCACACCCTGCATAATCATGCGGATCCCTCTATACATCAGAATTCAGAACACCTCGTATATACTCAGTATACAAATCACCGCCTATATCAGCACCCAGATCATCACATACGTCAGCATTTAGTTCAAATAAAATCCTGCATCATTCAGATAACAGCCTGAATCAGCATCCGATCAACACCTATATCAGCATCCAGATTATCAAATACATCAGCATCCAGATAACGATTAAAGATCAAGAACAATATCACTGCCTACATCAACATCAAGATCACCTTCTACATCAGAATCCAGATCACCTCCTACACCAGAATCCAGATCACCGTATACATCAGCATCTAGATCACATTTTACGTCATTAAAATCACTGCCTGCATCAGCAACCAGATCAATTTTACATCAGCATAAAGATAACCGTCTTCATCAACATAAAGAGCACCGCCTTCATCATTATCTAGATCGCCTACAAATTCAATAACAAGATTACCGCCTACATCACCATTAAGATTATCGCCAACATCAGCACCAAGATCACCGCCTACATCAACTTCTAGATTGACTACTACATCGGTTTCCAAATCACGCCATTAGCAGAATCAAAAGCATCGCCTACAACAGCATCAATATCTCTATCTACATCAGCATCAAGATCACCTCCTGCATCAGCATCAAGATACCAGCCTACATCAGAATCAAGATTACCGGATCTATCAGTATCTAAATCACCAACTACATCAGTTCACATCGCCTCCACTAGCAGCCATATGACCGGCTATATCAGCATCAAGATAAACACCTACAATAGTATCCACATATCAGTATCCAGACCACTGCGCCTGCATCAGCATCCAGATCATCATCGACATCAGTATCCAGATAAGCGCCTACATCAGCACCTAGATCTCCTTCTACATCAGTATCAAGCTCAATGCATACATCGGTTCCAGCTCACCACCTTTAATAGCATCTAGAGCACCAACTACATCAGTATCCAGATCACCTCCTGCATCAGCATCTAGATCACCGCTTACATCGGCATCTAGATCAGATCTAACATCAGCATCTAGATCACCGCTTACATCAGCCTATAGATTAGCGCTTACATCAGCATCTAGATCACCGCTAACATCAGCATCGAAATCACCGCTTACATCAGCATCTAGATAACCTCCTACAATCGTATCTACATAACCTCCTACATCAGTACCCATGTCACCTCCTATATAAGTATCCAGATCACCTCCAGCATCAAAATGGCGTGGTGCGCTAATGGGTCTGGTCTTCGGACCAAAGCAGGGCCCTGGTATCGCGTATAAAAATCAAACAACAACACCAGCATCAACATCTAGATTACCGCTTATATCAGCATCTAGATCTCAGCTTACATCAGCATCTAGATCACCGCTTACATCAGCATTTTGGTGACATATGACATCAGCATCTAGATCATCTCTTACATTAGCATCCACAACAACTCCTGCATCAGCATCTTGATCCCCGCTTTCATCAGCATCTCACCGCCTATATAAGGACCCAGATCATCTCATACAATAGTATCCAGATCACCTCCAGCATCAACATCTAGGTCACAGCTTACATCAGTATCTAGATCACCGCTTACATCAGCATCTAAATAACCGCTTTCATCAGCATCTAGATCACCGCTTACATCAGCATCTAGATCACCTACTATATCAGCATCTGGATCACTGCTTACATCAGCATCTAGATCACCGCTTACCTCAGCACCCAGATTACCTACTACATCAGCACTCGATCAACTCCTGCATAAGCTTCTAGATCACCGCTTACATCAGCATCTAAATCACTGCTTACATCAGCCTTCTGGACCAAAGATCTATGCCAACTTTAAAAGAAATAAGTAACACTCTCACCGAGATAAAACGATCGAATAATGATAGATTCGATGCAATTGAAGAACAAGTTAAGCAAGTAGAAGGTAGCATAGGAACGAAAGTGTCCGAAGAGGTTTCAACTTTGAAAGAGAAACGTTTGTCCGAGATATCTGCTGAGATTGATAAAAAATGGAGGAGAAATATAAAGAAGAGAAAGAAAGAACATACCGAGAAATGAATCCCCAAATTTCAGATAGCACAGACCCTTCTACCGGCAAAGAACATGACATATCCATAGTCAATAAATTATACCAGTCTGTTGTGAAAGACGCAGGTTCGGATGTAACACAAATCAAGAACAACTTTAGACTCAAAAACACAACAACCACGCTCAGTAGTGAGACAAAACGTGCAGTAATGAAAGCAACCTTCGTAAACGAAGTAGATCTGAGGAAGCTTCTCACAAGCTCTCCGTACATTAAAGGAAATGAAAAACTAAGTAGTGATCTAAGGAACATAATGGTGTCTAGAGACCTAACAGTGAAACAAAGAGAAGAAAACAGAAGATTGAGAGAAGAACTAGTGGAGAAGAACGTTGAAGGAAACAACTTTACCATCAGGAACGGAAAGAGTGTACCGAGAAACCCTAGAGCTGTGGAGGGAGCAACAGCTTCCCCCTCTAGCTAGGAATTTTAACTGTAATGAAAAGAATTTTAACCATGTACATAGCAGTGGCCTGAGAGTTTTATATTCAAATGTTGATTCCTTATTGAATAAAAGAACAGAGTTATCAATCATCATTGCAGAAGATTACGATATAATAATGTTGACAGAAGTTCTACCAAAAAACCATTCTGATATTTTGGAAAGTGAATTTGCATTACCAGAGTATGACGTATTTATTCCGAACTTGAAAGAAGGACGTGGTGTAGCCATCTATATGAAAGAAAAATGGAACATAACACTAGATGAAAACCTAACTAACAGTGAGTTTACAGAATCTGTATGGTGTAGATTGCACTTAAAAATCAATGACAATCTATTATTGGGATGTATATATAGAAGTCCATCGTCAAATGAAGACAACAATAGAAAGTTAAATGAGCTTTTAACTAGGGCCACATCTACAAGTGACACTCATATTTTAATAGTAAGGGATTTTAACTATAAATGTATTGAATGGAACTTGAGCGAGTGTACCAACGGGGATCACACAACTAATAATTTTATTGAATGTATTAATGACTGCTATCTGCACCAACATGTGAGAGAACCTACCCGATTTCGACAAGGAAATCAGCCAAGTATTTTGGATCTAGTGTTTACAAACGAGGCTCCGTTGATTGACATTGTGAATTATGAACAACGGTAAAAGTGACCATATTATGTTAAATTTTACTCTTAACTGTTATACAATGGATGACAGACAATTTAACCCTAGATATTTATTTCATAAGAGTGATAATGAAAAAATGAAACAAAAACTTCAAGAAGTAGACTGGTCAGGACATATGGATGATGATGCAGATAGTATGTGGTTATTTTTTAAAGACAATGTGTAATTGGCAGTTAGTGAACGTATTCCTATCACTAAGAATGGTATTAAAGCCAAAAAGAAAGATTGGTTGACAAACAAGGCACTAAAAGCTATAAAACAGAAAAGTAAAGCATGGAAGAAATACCAGTTTTGTAAAATTGAAGAAAATTTTACACACTATGTACAGGAAAGAAACTTGGCAACGAAAGAATGTCGCATTGCTAAACTGAACTATGAGAAAAAATTGTGTGAAAACATAAAAGACGACTCTAAATCATTTTGGAAATATGTTAAATCGAAGAGCAAGACGAAGTCTTTTATTGGAGATATTGAATGTGAAGATGGTAGCATGAGTGATAACGGAGTGAAGGTAGACCTTTTCAATAAGTTATTTTGTAGTGGGTTCACACATGAAGACACAGAAGATATTCCGATCTTGGAGGAGAGTTGTTTCAATGAAGAGCTACAGGATGTATTTGTGACCTCTGACATTGTATTGAAAAATCTGCTCAACTTGAAACCAATGAAATCTCCAGGAGAGGACCATATCCATCAAATATATTGAAGGAGTGTGCTTCTTCACTGTGTGATTACTTGGCAAAGCTTTTAACGATATCACTAGTTAAGGCTTACCTGCCGGCAGACTGGAAATCGGCCATAGTTGTCCCTCTACATAAGAAAGGAAGTACTGAAAATTTTAGGCCAGTCAGTCTAACAAGTATAGTGTGCAAAGTTTTTGAGTCTATAATCAGAGATGCTATAGTGAACCATATGACTATAAATAAACTTTTCATTGAACATCAGCACGGATTTAGAGCTAATCGTTCTTGTGTGACGCAACTATTAGAAGTGGTTGAAGACTGGTACGAAATATTAGATGAAGGGAACAGTGTTGACGTAATCTATCTTGACTTCCAAAAGGCTTTTGATACTGTACCTCACCAGAGACTTTTGTTTAAGCTACACAGCAATGGAATACGAGGAAATCTCTTGAAATGGATAAAATGCTTTCTAAGTGACAGAAATCAAGCAGTCAGAGTAGGCAATGCTACTTCAGATAAAGCAGACGTCATAAGCGGAGTGCCTCAGGGATCAGTTTTGGGACCTATACTATTTTTATTGTACATAAATGACCTGCCACAAGTGGTAGAATCTTCTGTGAAGTTGTTTGCTGATGACACAAAAATCTACTCTGCTATTGAAGCCGAAGAGGACTGCCAGAAAATTCAATGCGACCTGGACAATCTCTCAGACTGGTCAAGCAAGTGGCTGTTGTGATTCAATGCATCTAAATGCAAATCTATGCACTTAGGACGCAATAATATAAAGCATGAATATCACATAAAAGAAAATGACGAAGAGAAACAAGAACTGTGTCACAGTAAGTGACAAATGCCCCCAAGGTGTTGGTTTGACACCGAAATGCTTTTTGTACATGAC
>JAULCE010734966.1:0-15119 GCA_032359355.1 Macoma nasuta | reverse complement strand
GTTGTATATTCCGAAACTGTTAATACGGGACTAAACTTTGTTGCAAAATAGTGAAGTCCCAGATCAGACGCCGCCTTTTAAGGCGGCGTCAGATCAGGGACTGCACTATTTTCAATGGCGCATTTAGGCGAGTTCGGCGGTGAAAGAGTTAATAGAAACAAGGACCTCTCAAATACAATAAAGGTTATTCAACCATACTGTTCATACAATATATTGACTCAACTGGTAGGAGGCATAACTAAAGTCGTTAGAAGACTCTACCTGATGGATGTCTCCTTCCTTTACATTGCCGATATCCGATCATTGGCGACAAAGATACAGAGCTTTTACATAAATCTAGAAAATCTGGTATGAGTAAAGCAGATCTGATCAGATCAGATCTGTTCCAAACACATTATATATTGCCACTTCTCTTCTACAATTATGTTAGTTGATTTAAGGCACGTCATAACTTTTCCTGAAAAATATATAGTTACCGCAGTTTTGTATCTTTAAGCATTGCGTATGGTGTAGTCTAGAATACCAATTATATAGAGTGCTTTCTTCTAGCCGGGAAAAATGTCGTAGCAAAACCTAAATAATTAAAATATTGAATTATGAGGACAATGTATTTACTTTAAAGACAATCCCTGTGTTTGGCCTTTATATAAGTTTTAGGGATACTGTTATCCTATACCGTCAAAGGAATGTCTAGATTAAACGGTTATTGAGATAATTAATAAATGCCGGATTTCTGAACAATGAAACATACCATACCACGTGTTTATCTCATTTCTTATGAATCCTATACAAGACCTATGTATATCAGGTCATTATTTGCTACTATAATATGGATGGTTTCCGACATCGAGTAAATGCCTTTTGGCTCCAAACGTGTTTGAAGGTCATTTGACAAGTACGTGGCTTTGATGAACACGAGGAATGTTCGTTCTTAGAACTATGTAACTGTCAACTTGCCAGTGTGATATTTACATGGTTTATGAAGGAAACGACGATATAACCTGTGAATGATCATTGTGATACGATATTGTCAATAGTCATCTACTAGAGTGGCATCAAAATGCACTTCTTTGGTATTAAGGGTTAACATAAAACACATGGGGTAGCGTTTCAAGTCATCTGAAACGTTTAGCCTTGAATCAATTGCCATGTTAAAATCATGGCATCTGAGACTAAGATAAGTTAGACGGGTATGTTTTATCAAACTTAATATGTTTTACCGGTTTCGTTTCGATTCGCTTTGGCTTGGTCGCAGTTGATTACTGAGTACACAAATTTCGGGCTAAAAAATCTGAAAAAAACCCACACATTATGCGCTTCCGTGTGCAGTTTTAGAGTTTTAACCTGTTCGTACTCCCCTTATTGTATTATATATGTACCGATTCGATTCACCTCTGATTCGGTTCCGGTTTCAATGAAATAAATGATCGACTGTAAATAGATATGTAACTGATCTGCGACTTTGGCGACTTAAAGGTGAAACGGTAGAAGACAACTTAATATTAAATTAGTTACAGTCATTCATTTATGTTTCTTCATTTTTCAGTCTGTTCAATTCTATTCTACAAATTACCCTCTAAAAGAAATACCATAGAATCTCGTTAATCCCATTTCAGTTTTGTCGAACTCATGCTGTAAGATAAACAATAGTCTGATTCAAACACACGGGTGTTTGCTTTGTGGTTGAGTAACGAAGCTCAGAAACTACCCTTTCTTATATAGAATTACCTATGTGTTTTGATTTAAAGACGTTTGCGGCAGTAAGGGTGATTTTTTTCTAAATAATATATGCTGTTTAAACTGTGTAGCTTGAAAGATCACGCACATACTTGCTGAAATATGAATTTAAAAAAGAGTCACCGATATTTTTAAGATTTAATTGACTCTTTTCTGTGTGATCAAATTCACACTATTCTACGTTTTAGAACCCGTGGAGCCATTAACCATTGCATTTAATTAATAAAATAACACATAATACATTTTTGTACAAAAACTCGAAATGAGATCTTGCTCAATCGTACGGTTGAAAAAATCAATTTGTCATTCAGTTTGATAGCCATTGCAAATCCATTTCTTGGAGTGAAAAATTCAGTGCAGTAGCAATACATTTAAGTTTAAGGTTTATGAAACAAATCGTAGCGAATCGGATCGAACTGGATGAATTCGTTAATTGCATTTGTTTCTTTAACGTAGCATTTAAACAAATTATAGCTTGCTTCTACCTGAAAATGGATTACCGTTTTAAAAATGATTTGATAGGCTGACATTACTGCGTGTGAAATACTTCAAGAGTAAACACTTACGTGACAGCTGAGTTGACATGAATTGTTATTTTCCATTGCCGACATGTGGTCTTTGCAAACGTATCCTCAAGAAATAAAATGAAGGATGAAAAATAATAAATATCTAAACAAAAGAAAATTGCCATTTCTATTTGACTGTCTTGCTCTTAATTTTCAAAGCTGTGGTCTTGTTCAATATTATTTCGAGTTGCATATATTTAACTCGTTTTCAATACCCACTTGATTAATAGTGTGACTGCCAACGAACGCATTTGAAACTGTCTGTCAAATTGTCAGTGCAGTGGCAATAAAATTGAGGGATACATCCAAAGTTGAATTTGTGAGATTTAACAATATTATATTTCGAGAAATTTAGGGAAAGCCGTACCGGCTCTATTTCTGTAATGAAATACTTCTACGTCAGAGAAGTTGCCATGCCTATAAAAAAATTGTTTTCTACAGTGCTAAAGGTTTTAAAATAGATCAGTGCATATTGACATTATCTGTTTATATTTGCATTGCGCTAGGGTTTGCAACATTTATATAAATGTTATTTTTTAAGGACTAAGTATGTTAGTATTGCAGTTTTAATCTTGATCAGGAAATAACTCAAATATTGATATTTGAAGTGTTACATTTAAACTTGTTTTACGCAATTAAATTTATTTTTAGAAATCACTTGACATGTTGATTAGTTAATGTAAATACCGACGATTTCGTTGTAAAGTCAAAGCGACTTCCTTGAAGGCATTAAATTAATGGTTTATCTGGTTCCCTTAGAATCGCTGCTGAATCTGAGTCGGTATAATTTGACGTATAAACCGGTTAAAAACTAATATAAACCGCATGTAGTGTGGTTCTATAGCCCCTGAAAACGATACAATGATATTATTTTGAATGATGAATGGAAAACTAACAATCATTCTCCCTACTGTTACTGTCAGAAAACTGTTAACATTTTTGAAACGAATTTTCCCGAAAATCACCTTTGTTTGAGTATCACACCAACTATGGCCTTTTAAACCCCATACTCAACAGAAACCTGTAATGCATTTGTCACGGAAGACTACAGTACTATAACTCAGTTAATTCACGCCTTTACCGGGTTCACTCCGATTCGTTTAATGTTACATATTTCGTACAAATCGGTTTCAACAAATAACAAATATTGCACTTTCGAACTTCCTAGATATATATGCTTTTCACCATCCTAACAATAGCCCGTTTAAATAGTGTCAATACTACGTCTTATCGGGAACTTTGTCTTTTTACAATAAAACATGCATCCATTTTAGAGGCTTCAGAAAATCAAACGTCTAGTCAATCCTTTTATCCACAAGAGACTGGTCGACAATGAAAGAATCAATTGAAAAACAATAAACATCTAGGCCAAATAAAAAGATCCGTTTTTTAATTGGATTGAAAACATTGTAAGAAATGAAGTTTCAGCTCGTTTTGAGGAAATGCTTCATTTATTGCAATGTTGTCAATAGTATTCAGTAACAGAGGCACTAAAAACTGCTTTCGGGTTCGAAAGTGTTAAGATAATTGTCACTAATTTAATTGTAACCTACAATTTGATATTGAACCACAAACAAACGAAAACTTAACGCAAGTTTAGAAAGCCCACTGTTGTTGTTTTTTGCGCCTTTGTCGCCTTTATGCGTTTTTGCCAAAAGTGCAGCTCCAGGTCAGCCTCCGCCTTTGAAAGGGACTACACTTTTTGTCATGAAAAAAAGGAATTGTTATAGAGGTATCGGAAAGTGTAAATTTATTCCTATGTTTTTTTTCCTGTTGTAAATATATTTGATCTGAAACGTGTCGCAGACGATAGTCTTTAATTCAGCGCCGAAAAGTTTAACTTGTCCTATTATAATATATGGGACTGATTTCACAAAGCGTTTTAGTAAAATCTTAAACTTAAGTGAAAATTTCAAATGCATATATCTCTTTATTTACAAAAAATACTTCAATGAAACTTTGCATGCGTGTGAAGAACTATGTTTTTCACAAGCATGCAAAGTTTCAATGAAATATAATTGAAAATAAATAAGAAATCTGCATTTGAAATTTTCACTTAAGTTTAAGACTTTACTAAGAAGCTTTGTGAAACTTGCCCATGATCGACTAGCGTAAGTGTAGAGCAATCAGGATGATGTTTTATAAATATAAAATTGTATCGTTATTTTCAATTTGCAATTTAGTTGGATAATTTAAACAGTCGATATTATGTTTTGATGGATGCCTGTTATGACATATGTTCCTGCTCCGAGTATCAACTATACGACATAAATCCCTGTTCTACCAATAATAGTGTTTTTTGTCAAAGCCTTAAGTCAAATGCCAAAGGAATCAGAATTAAAATAGTCATAACGGTGACTGAGCTTATTTAACTAGATAGCATACGATACTATCTGACTCGGCGCAAAATGGTAAAACAGCAGTCCTGTGTAATGTATAGTGAATTGTCTATAACAAGGACATGGTACTACTTAATATGTTATTTCTTTAATCCATAAGTTATTTTTATTATTATCTAATAGGATATTATTCAATGAAAAGGGTGAATATATAGGCCAAATGTGGCATTTTCATATGGTTTTGAAAACACGCAACTATGCTCCATTTATCACATTTTTTTTAATAGTCGTCTACTTACATATGCGGCAAAAGGATTAGGCATATTTATTTTTTGATAGAACTATTATTTTTTTCTGCCACGGGATACATGAGATAAGATAACTCTAATCAGAATGTCAGTTTCGTTCCAAAAAGCCGTAAGTGCATTTTGTTTCCATCAGTTCTTAATCTGTGTATACAGTGTTATATCGATTCGATTCGCTTTCAGTCCCCGTTCCATTCCGATTCAATCAAATGTGTGCTTTAGTCCAATCGTGACCATATATGTACATTAATGAACATTTATTTCTAGCCCAACTCACACGTTAGACAATTGATAAAGATAAAGTTGAATTTAAAACCCAATGTAGAGCCATACCAGGCTTTCATTAAACGTCTTGAGCTGAGATCTTGCTCAATCTCAAATTGTCAAGCTTGGATTCCTTGAAATTAGATATTGAGCAAACGTGTGATATATTGAACGATCAAGGCTCCTCAAAGGTGTTTGAAATTCATACTCTAGCGATTCTTCACAAATAGCAGAATGTAATATTTTTGATATAATAGTTGCTTACATTGGCGTTTAACCAGTGCCGAATAGCGTTAAATTTAATTTCGCGAGCGTATTATCCGTTGTCCGGAATTAAGTGTTTAGTGATGTTAGATGCTTGTCAAGATAGCAGGTCCGTTAATTGAAGCATACCGTACTGGTCCTTGCGTCATTGAGACAAATACTAATTAAAAATAAGAATGTGTAAACAAATAGAATTACACTCAAATCTAGTATGTGCACGTTCTCTTATATTGACACCCAGTGTTATTGTTGTCGTTTGTGTCATTGAGACGCACGAACTAAATATGGAAGTATAATACCAATGTACACAGTTTGAAGTCAAACGCGACATGGTGGAGTACAGATGATAGAGTAATTCTTTTTTTCGATGCAGAATTAGAACATCGGGTCACACTTTGAAAGGCTAAGACATTACATCATCTTAACGAATGAAAGCAATGTCTTCCCAACAGAGACCACCGAGCGATGTATGAGACTTGTGCCTTCTGTTATTAATATTTTTCATCGACATAAATTTCCCGAGAGCACTCCAGTGACAACTTAAACTGCTTCAGAAATTCAAGAAGAATTAAAACCAATGCCACTTTATCAAACACGGTTCACGTTTTGTTAATGACAATGCTGCTGATCACGAAAAAAACAAACATTTACAGCTTTTTAAACTATCGATTGTTAGCAACTCTTGTGATGATTTGAACTAATATCTTAATCTGATTTGAGAGAAAGAAAAAAAATACAAAAAACGTTAACAATTATATATGTTGGAAATTGGCTTTGCAGATTTAAACACACATTGTCCAGAGTAGGTACTGAACCTTGTTAGAATGTATCAATAATTTACAGTGGAAAATCGTTATTCGTTATCATTTCAACGCCAACACATCGCAAACGTTGTGCAAATACTATGAAAATGACACGTTTCTATCCATATTTGAACATTTTATTACTATAATTGACAAACAATGTGGAGCCGAATCTGGCGTTTGACTGGTTTTAAAGGTTATCACGGATCACCATTCTTCGGTAACAGTTTTAACACAAATGTATTGTGCACAATGATCCTTGTAAATGAAATGAATAAACAGCCAAAATGGAAGTAGATCCCGAGCGCCGCTGTTTGTTTTCAAACATTAAAGGCAAAGCTCTACCAGATTATTTGCCTTAAAATATTGGTTCAAAATTTCAAAACATTTTTTTTTTTAGATAAAGAGGGGATTTTCTTTCGTAAGCCTTCAGAACAGTGTTCATCGGACATGATTTATTATATAATATAGATTGGTAAAAACAGCATATTAAAATCAAAGTTAGATTTTTTTTATAACAAAATGTTTAAGTGTCATATTATATTGAAAATGAGCACAAATTATTGTAATTGTTTTATTCCTTTTAAAGATATGATTAAAAATCAAACAAATATATTTTCAGATTTGTACATATCTTTAACAAGGGAGATAATTCAAACAAGAAAAACTTGCACAACGACATATACTTTTCGCATCAAATACTGATGAATTATACTAGTTTGCATAATCTGAAGAAGTTTAAGAAAAAAATAAAAAAACAGTCTGTCTTTAGATTTGAAAAAAAACGGGCTTAAAATACGCTAAAATAGAGAGTATTTGTTTGGTTTTCATTCCAATATTTAACATAAAATTTTAAATGTCTGGTAAGAAACAAGTCATAATGTTATTATAACCCTAGGGGGGAAAATACAATATGTCATTTTCAAAATATGTGTAATTTTCATGAAAACTTATTTTTTCATGTGAAGAAAAATGAAATAAGTTTGCATATCACAAACTTTACAAATTTGAATGAAGCTTAATAAAATGCACAGCGACCTATATAAAAAAGTGATTTTTTAACTGTCAAAACATCAGACTTTCAAAATAACATGATTAGAAAAAAGTTAAATATTATGAAAAATCCACTTTTCAGTTCAGTTCATCCTTAAATGAAACAGTTTAATTACTTGTTAATTAAACTGTTTCTTTGTTGCAGGTGACCCGTTATTTGGGTGTGGTTATGGCGAGATTAGGATGCACTGGTCAATCTCCGCTACTTGAGTCCAGCATAACTGCATATAACTGCTGCATCTGCTTGTCCTGCTGCTAATGGTTTCCTTTTCCCTGTCGTCTTAACTTTATGGAACCTGGATTAGGGCGTGACCGTTGGATATGTGCTTCGTCCAATTAGTGGAGACCAAGAGAGAGATTTCATTGAAACTAACCCTTTCTGCTGTGTGCTAAATCTGTGTGATTAAATAAGTATGGGTGCCATGTTTTTATGTTAGGGGTGTGAGTCTATAGTTAGTTTAAAGCTATAGTTTATTATGTATTGCTGAGTGCTACATATTTTGATTTGAGTCGCCTTTGTTTCCTATGGCGATGAAAGTGTTATGACAGAAAGACAGGGGGAATATATATATAAATCATTATTATTTTGCTTCATTACAAGTTAACCAGTATGTTATAAGTATCAATGTCGAAGACTCCTAATTTTAGCTCACTCGCCATCTTTGACATATCGTTGGGGTAATTTATTTTTTGGCTGCCTCTTTAACAAATAGGTATGTATTCTAGTATGTGCTTCCCATGGGATATGTTAGTTTTAAGATGTGGGGTTCGTGTAAGGTGTATTTGACATAGCATGCGTGATCTATTTTCTTCTTTTAAGGAATGTTCACGGAAGTTTAAAACCAAACGTAGGTGATCATCTATTGTAAAGTTGTTATACGGGCGCATCGTCGCAACATCATGACAGGACTCTACGTATTGTCCGTGTACGTAATCACCACATTACACTACCTGATAACACGCATACATGTCATACGGTAGGCATACCGCGTTGCCGTATACATCCCAACACGTATTTCGCGTCACACGTTCGGGTGTCGACACATCCCTCAAGGTGATTTACGATAAGTGATGGAAAAGGTATTCTTTACAGATATGTACTCTGATATGTACAGTATTTACTCTTTTCGCCTGGATGTCGACTTAGTACTAAGATATAACATCGCTCCGCTGGACAAATCGTCAAACATTCAAGAACTTACCCCAGCCAATTAAAAGGATCAATATACTTACGAACTCCTTGCACAGTATGATGCATGTAAACATCCAGAGGACGTACCCAATACCTAGCAACCAGTCTATTAATTCGATTTCGGATACTCAGGATCACCTTCCATTTCGCTTTGATCCAAAAGCGTTTTTTCCCTTCAGTATAAATACAGTACGGGTACTATTCAAATTGAAGTTTACGGGTGTTGCATCTATTGCCTCTTGTGCAGTTGATGTAAAGTATTGCGTACAAACCGATACAAAACACCAAAACCCACAATCTACTCTAACACGCATTATTTGGGTTTTAAAAGAAATATACCGGCTAGTTCTTTACATCCTCCGACGTCGGAGTGCATTTTCGATGCAACTTTGCATCGGTTCGGGTTCGGTTCCGATTCCGATTCCGGGTCAATTAATCAGTTATCGTTCTGTATTTGGTAATTATTGGATGTGATATTAAACCACAGTTTGAAAACAAATTCGGTTCGAGAATAATGTCTAGCGGTGTCTTCAACATTTGACATATAGTGTAGGAAATAAAAGAAATAAGCATTTCAAGTTTTATTCTGCTATATTTAAAGGTCCGCGAAATTTAACAGATTATAGTAATTGGCACTTAATTTCAATAAAGAGCAATGCACGCTGTTATGTATTTTTTATATAACACTTAGGAGATTCGATACATTCATTTGTATATGTTAGTTAAATTAAATCCTAAAAAGATCGTCTGTTCGAAGCTCATGACATAGCCTGATGGTTGAAAGAGGTCGCCACTTTGGTATTTCGAGATAACAAAGTGTTTGCATCTATTGTGAAACTTTTACCGAAGATGAATTGCATTTTGACATGTTTTGTTCATTGTACAGAAACCTGCTTCTCAATTATATTGATAAAATATTTACAGAGTATCCAAGTCTGAACAATTTGTGCGACTCATGTC
Organism: Macoma nasuta; assembly: GCA_032359355.1. NCBI lineage: Eukaryota > Metazoa > Mollusca > Bivalvia > Cardiida > Tellinidae > Macoma > Macoma nasuta. Next base: position 5,636 of record JAULCE010734966.1, on the reverse strand, counting down.
TTGTGGTAAAGAACAAGTTATACAAAAAATCTAGCAATGTTTATTTGTATTCAGTCAAAAGAAGACAAACATTTATAGAAGGACTCAATTCATAATGCTATAACATAACGTAATAGGTAAATTATTCAAACAATAAGGATATTGTTTTGGTTTGCAAGCCCATCGGGTGTTGGGTGCGTGAATACAGTTCTTATATGTATATAGTCAGCCTAAATAACTAAGAAATTTGAATCTGGAATCTTACCTGACACAAAGTAAAAGTTTTTGGACTATTTATTATTGTGTGACTATAACTTTATACTGAGTTCTGGCAGCTTATATTGTTTCCTTTTTATGGTGGCGATAGGTTTTGGTATACTCTTTTGGAAATCAAACAGATAAATGGTCTTGTCACAGAGACTCAAAATTTGAATATGAACTTTTACTTGTAGCCGTCTTAAATAAAGTTGAAAAGACAAGTTAAACCAACCTAATTCGCGCTGTTAGCCAGGCACGTTGTATTGATAGGTAATATTCATTAGTTACATGGAATTACTTAAAAAGGGTATTATAGTATATTTGTGTATGGGCCGATGGCCTTATCATGCAATAAAAATATTTTGAATACTGAACTTTGTTTACACCCAGGTTTGTCCTGTATTACTTGACGACAAATTTTACAGATATTTAGGAAATATTTACAATAATAAGCCCATATTTTTCTGCTCAAATCACCGATCTGCTCAAACTGACGTTTGTTTTATTGTAAGCGTTATCTGAATAATCACATAATTATCTGTTATAACTGTTATATTAATTCCAGGTAACTTAGATGTTTTCTTTGAAAGTACATTATCATATACATTGACAGCGGGCTATGGGCTGAACCGCCAAGGCTCATTAACTCTTTCACTGCAAGGAAGTTTTGCACATGCGCAAGTTTTTGACAACTTCCGCTTTCAACTTAAAACTCTCCCTCGTCCTTCAGTAAAACCGTTGGTCGATTGTCAAACAACTTTCGATCCTAATGAGACGCCGAGATTCTCAGCGTCTCATTCAGATCCAAGCTGTTTTCATATGTTACCAAACTCGGGATAGTGCAGTAAACGGTTTAAAATGTACAACGTATATGCCAGATATGCCAGGGAAGTTTTATTTAACGAGACATTGGAGTATAACGAAAGGTTATGAAATATTTTCAAGCATAAAAACCCATTCGATGCGGGGAACGCATACAATCGTCCCTTCTAAACAGTGTAGAAGCAGATCAGGATGGCTCCTTTAGGAGTCTTGCGAGAAGAGGATTACATATTACTACATTCACTGTTTGTGATATTTAAGAATAAAGGATAGAACATCCCCAAGATGACAGTATAAGCTAGTCATATTTCCAAATTGGAAAAGTCGATTTGAAAATTGAGTGTTAAACCATTTACACGCGTAGTACTATTAGTTTATTATTTGACTAATTACGTGTTACAAAAGTCTAGTCAACGTGTCTAGTAGTTTGGATATGATGAGACGCGGAATTAATCTAGATCCAAATTGTTCGCAATGTTATTTGCCGCTCCGAATAGCTGTTTTGTATAGGTCTCTTCCCATCCTTATAGTTAACATCATTATCAAACTACAAAACATTGTCCGATATTTGAACTGTGTTTGACGCATTTCACGAAAACAAACAGTTTATATTCTTAATAAGTTCAACGAACTTCCATTGTGCTTATCAATCGTAAGTCATTTTAACAAACATCCATTGTGCTGATGCATCGTCAATCAGCTGCTATAATTTCCGGACGAGGCCTTCATTACCGGAAATGGGAGTACACTATGATGATCATTACCAATTCAATCCAATAGTTTATTAGCATACACATATAATATGTTCATCACCATTACAATATTCGTTTTCTTTGGCGGTTGTATATATACCAAAAACATGAGATATATACAAATGAGAAAAGCATGATACACGAAAAACAATTGCATTAAATTATACATGACGGTATGCCACATTACAGACATCTTACACGAGTAAGGTTTTTTTCTGTGTAGACGTAGAAATTCATTTATTTCCAATTGAATTGAAGTGATGACCATTACCACCGGGGACATGCACGCATTTAGTTAGGTATCATAGGTAGACGAGCACGATGAGGTAAAGCGGGACAATTGTTATTATTTATTGTTTGGACGTCAATGTAACCAAAACGAAATGAAAACAAATAAAAAATAAGTATTTTCTTATAAGTGTCGAACCAATGTTGGAGCCAGATCAGACGTATAATTACTCGGCGTCTGATCTGGCTCCAAACTCTTTGTATAGTTTGGCAGGCTTAATATAGTACATAATACTGTTACTCCGACTCTAGCTATTCACTCGCTTACATGTATTGAACAACAAACATTTCTTAGAAGATTCAAAAACGTTCTGTCTTGTTGTGTTTTGACGATTTGACGAGTGGGCCAATGCTATTTTTTTCCCAACCAACATTTAATTTTACCGACCACTAATGACATATGCAACCGTTCATAGAAATATCAGCCTAAAAGTAACTCGGCGTCTGAACCGCTCGAACAAGTATGACACTAAGAATGTATCTAAATAAATTTAATTTGATCTCTAAAAGAGGTCAGCAAGATATCACTTGCTATACATTTTGCGTTTTGTTTCTGTTACGTAAGCGTTTCAATCAAAAATAGCTTCTGCTTAACATTTGCTTCAATATACTTTCCTTTATAAGATACCGACCTATAAGAAAAAAAAACATCTGGTTAAATAAAACATTGCAAAATTCTCGAAACTTACAACCTTACTATCATCCGATCAATACTCAATATCAATAGTTCGGTTTCACTGTACTTTCTTTTACAACGGAAGTTTTACTATTAGTTTAGATTACACGGTAACAAAAAGAAAATGAAATGCGAAAAGAATAACAAAGCCAGTTTTCAGATTGATGCATGATATATTCATTATTTTGATTGTCAGCAACAGAATAGAGTTCGGCGATACTTCGAGCACCTTGGCAACTAATCTAAGTCTACAGGGTTTGCCTAAACAAGCTATATGAAAGAAAATAACACCCCTACCATAATACATCATTTTATTGTATAACAGGATTTTGCATGTGCATATAGGACCATTCTGCAGATGTTGAATGAAGAGGCTCTGAAGCAATTCTGATGCCAATGTGATATTAAGTAGCTAAGGAGCTAAGACAAATATATTTATGAACGTTTCTCAGTTAACAGTTTCATTCTTTAGAAAGGGATTATAACAGAGCACTTACTTATCAGTATGGACTCTTGACCCGACCGACTAGGCCGTGGAAAGACCACAACTGGTACGCACCATGTTTATCATTAGGCAATATGCCACAAAGTGCTATTCGACGGTTTGAAATACGCGAATATTTAGATACGAGATGATAGTGATTGATATTAGTGCAGAAATGAAGCGACCAGGCATTAAGGCAGTGTATGAGTCTGAAAGCAAACTAAGACACACACTAATATTGTGTGTGAAATGTGTTAAGGGTGCTATGAATTAGGAACAAGTATTACGTGCTACTGGACAGATATCGTAGCATGCAAGGGCTGAATCCTCGTACAGAAGAAAATAAGCACAAAAGGCAAACGAGCAGCAGAGGAGGACGAAAGCAGGGTGAGATGGGCTGCAGGAGAGCCTGGACCAGACAGAACATTGAATACAACAGTCTCACCTGTGCTGATATATCAAGTTACCCAACCCATCAACTCACATATCTGTGCGGTATGTCTATGACACACCTTCTCTTACCAGCCAACCGCGATCGGTGGAACGCCAATGCGACAGACTGCTGTTTAGCGGAGAACCCTTGATCAAGTGAGTTTATCTTACGAAAGGACATACACATAGAGACCTAACCAAGTATTCCTGCCTACTGTTTGCAAAACCTCTTGATAATGAGCGTTAGGCTAGGTCAAATAAGAATAGCGATGTTGGCCAGTTTATATAAGACGGTCAGACACCAAGCAAGTCTAGAACTAGAGGCAGCAGAAGTATTCTAGTCCATGCAGGATATCGGACAATTGCATATTGATTAAAAGGATGTCACCATTACAAGTTAAGTTGACAATTTGTTTTTAAATCCATGTGGCAACATGCATAGGAAAATGATTAAAAATTGCGCAATGAGCACCACTATACAATGTCCAAACTTTATACGTTGCATAGAGTGTAAAGTCTAATCATTTGCAATGTTGAAATATTTTGTCTCATTTGACACTATGTGTTAGGAGTTGTCGATGACGATATATTATGGACATTAACAAGTAGAAAATAGTGTATACTCTGGTCAAAAGTCACGTCGGATGTATTAACAGTTACAGCTTAATTTTGAGAGACTGTATGATAGGAATCATACAGATAAGCTCATATTTATTAATTCATATTATGGACTAAACGTTGATATTCTGATCGAGTAGTTTGGAATAATCATTTGAAAATTGTTTGGAAGAATTGATATCTGGTAATTTTATACAAAAGGTAATTACCGGCAAAGTGTTTTTGAATGACTGCTTCAGGCCGACCATTTTTCCGGATTTTTCAGGAGACCTCCGGATTTTTAAAAATATTCTCTGTAACCATTTTTCTAAAATTTCAAGCAGCATGGGTCAAAAAGAGACGCCGTGTTACACGACGTCTAATTGTGACCCATGCTGCTTGCAAATGTCATCATAGTTTCTTCCGTAGTACGCATCAAGGTGAATATTTGCCAAGATATCCGGTTCTTTCATGGTCCAATTATGGTCACCCTGCTGCATCAAATATTCCTACTATCTTCAAATGCATCACAAACTACGTTTCGGCAATAACTAGAAAATATAACCTGATATGTCATACAAAACAATGATCATTCACATTTTATTTTAATATTCCCCGTAGAATCAAAACGAAATCACTATGATAAGTTGCTCTAAGCTCGAATATTCAACCAGATAAGTTTGTCAATATTTATTGATCCAAATACCGATAAATTATAAAATAATTACATCCAAATGTTGTCGTATAAAGACATTAAAATAGATGTATATCGTATATAAAAAAAAAGTTACGCAGAAATTCCACGATTTAGAGCGAATTTGCAAAGTGATTCAATTATCATTGTTTAAAAAACCGAGAAGTATAATGCGCTTTTTGTTATCACCCTGTTATTGCCTCAACACAACTGTTTCTTAATTTGTTTTGTTAAATGATGTTAATGATAATGGGATTATTATTTCTATTCAAACTTAAAGAAACTACGCCTCTGGTTGCTTTTAATGGCATTTACGTATTAAAAAGTCGATCATATTTCTTCCATAGTCTAGGACTGTTGTCACCATTTTTAATTCAGAGGAACTCGAACTATATGTAATATATTTACATTCCCTGTTTGCGCCTCTGCTTATTGTTAGAAATAAAGCAATTGCTCGTTACGAGAAAAAGCTCAATTTCTACATTATTTTCAATCCAATTCAGGATTGCCAATATCCTTTTGGCTACATATATATCCTTTTCATTTGATTATGTTCTTGTGAATAAGTATAAACATAGTACAGTGAATTTTCGATAACTCGAAATTCGATAACTCGAAATCCTAATTTGTCGATTTTTTAAGCTGCACCAATAT
>JAULCE010734855.1:0-15124 GCA_032359355.1 Macoma nasuta | reverse complement strand
CAAACATGCAGTACGTTGTAATATAATTGGATCATAGCCCTTCTTAATGAATTTTTTAATACGTTTTATAAACAAAGTGTGAAAATGGGTATGTCCAGTTATTTTCCGATATAATCACATCACCATAAAGATCTTCAATAATTAGAAGATAGACATATCGCAAGAAAATGAACGACGAAAATGAACGAAGAAAATGACTCCATTAATATTCAGACAGGGTTTCATTTTTGTACACTGCACTTACTTTCGCATTCCCCTATCGCTATATGAAATATCAAATTGAACATCCTCAATACTTTAAGATATATATCTCGGACAGGAACAACTAGAAATTACCACTAAAGGTGATAAATAACCCCCAAAACAGCCATTGATCTAAAAGGGAAATATTTAGCAATTACAAGAAAAAGTAAGAATGAACAACTAGGTAACTTGAAGTTATACTTCCTATAAACTGCACTTTCTTACATTAAGCTTCACCATTGTATGCAGTTTTATAAATTCCATTCAATAGTTTTTAAGTAGTGCTCTTGACAAGAACATACAAGGATAACAACTCTGCAATAAGGTAAATAAAGGTCATGGCCCCTTTCTTATGCCCTTCTTTTTATTGCGTTTTACCTTTGTATGAAATTAAAAGACATTTCATCAAATCCACCACAGGCAAACTTTAGAATTTTCCACAAGGAAATAATATAATGAAAAATATGAAAATCTAGGCTCAAGATGAGGCCATTTTTGAATTGTATTGAAATCATTGCAGGAAATAAAACATTCGCTTTTTACGTTTAAATGCTTCATTTCCTATAATGTTTTTAAAAGTCATCAATGACAGATGCGCGAACGGGCGCTTGTATGAAGAAAAGGGTTAAAACGTTACAATGCAAATCCATTCGGTATTTGGAAGCCACTGACAAATCCATACAATTTCTAAGTAAAACAACCAAATGTTCTTGTAAATTTATCAGACAAGTAATCATAACTAAAACCGCAGGTGTATCTTCAGTACATTCAGGGTTGTGAAGCGGAAAAGCAAATGTTAACGCTGAAACCAACGCTGAGGAATGGGTGACCGGGATAGTTCAGACGTTAATCAAATACTTGAGATAAATAAAAGTGTTTATGTATTTGTAACTGGCTGCATGTTGATACTCATGCATACTGGTATTTAATTTTAAAATCAAAATTCCATGAAAAGAAATGTTTTTTAAAGTATTTAACCTCGACTTAATACGAGTACCCCACTGAAGTATAAGACAGTTACGCTTTTTTATATATTATCCACAGAGGATATTAATTTGAATTGAAATGTCGCAGTGTTTACCTAAATTGCATAATTTCGAAGAAGTCATATTATGTGTAGTATTTATATAATTATTTGAAGAAATTTACCACGCACTTTAGACTTTCATATAGTTTTCTTTCGGTTTTGATTACAACTAGAATTTGGCATTTAATCTTATTAGTTATACAGTTTCTTGTTATGGTGCATGGCAATTTATTCACGTCCGAGTAAAACCATGTCACCCTGATGAAGGCGATGTTTAACATGATTTTTCCAAAATAAATACAGTGTTTTTATATTGCTTATTAAATTCCAGCTTATTTATTTTAAATCAACAGATTGCATATGTACCCGAGATGCGTCGTCGAAATTGTTTTGGGGTTGTTATAAGGTCGTGTTCAAAGTCCAGATTTGTTTGGCAAAAACCTTTTTGGGAGACACAATTGACTAGTTTAGGTCATGCTTCTTAATGTGGTAAATTTTGTCTTACGTATACTTGTCGTATTTTTTTAGCAGCAGAGATGTGTAAAATCAAAAGTACAGTATTAGAGTGACGAATCTGCCATTTTGATTTTGCATTTGGCTCCCCACGGAAATTATCATGTCACGGTTGCCGCAGGTAACATGACTTGATGTACCCGGCGTTTACCAATCACAAGATTTTGCAGTATAATAAAATTCACTAAAAACCTTCGGAAATGGTCACGACAAAATCGAAATCCTATGACCAGGATCAAACCCACGTAGTAAGGGGCTACTGATTGTGGGTTGAATGCTGTGATATCTCAGTTAAAACGACTCGTGCCCAATTTTATTGCAAAGGCACGTGTGATCTGTATAATAGCTTTTGAACGCCCCTACAACGATAATTATTAAAACCAAAGTGGAAAATGGAGCGTTTATTCATGAAAAGAAATTAAACCATATCCAAAATTATTTCAATGTAGTTGTGAAAATGACATTTGCTTTTTCTTATGCCTAGAATTTCATTATTATGTTTTTCATCAGGTTATTACCTTGTGGATTGGTCTGAAATAGGTGGTGGAGATAACGGTTTAAAGCTTAAGTCTCAGACCAAGCCTCTCTCTTTCTATATTTTATCTAACTGTTTGTTCTTTTTTTTCTACATTTCTTTTTGTGTATTTGTTGATTGTTCTATTGTAACTCAAACTCTAGCAGATTTTAAACTGCATACATACTATTATAAAACAACACTTATAGTAGAATGTTTAGCACATAACTGTTTTATTTGCTAATATATCTAATCCAAAATATAATGTTTCTGTTAAACAATTAGTAGGCAGGTTTTGGGTTTACATTTATGCATGTTAATTATATATACATGTTAATGTGTTAAACACTTCAATCACGTGATCAATTTTCAATTGATAATTTAGAATAATCTATTTTGGAAGAATATTTGGGCCGATCCCATTTCTTGAACATAAAAGTGAAATAAAATATGATTAAACAATCCATCGTGTGAACGTTTATTACTCGCTTGAGCTTTAACAGCGTCCTAAGGTTTAGTGTGTTACATCATATATCGGGTTCAACAACACGGCGGTTTCCTCCAGGCCGAAAAAAGCTTTTGACATCTATTCTCTAGAATTTCTATTCAAAATTTAAGGTTCAATGTAAACATAAAAATTGTTACTCGTCAAAACATGAACACAGTGAATTAACTAGGCATATTGTCACTTAAGGTTAACCACGATGTGCATGTACCGTCAGTTCATGTATATAAGAAGTGTAACTAACTAAGGTCGATGTGTATTTTAGCATTCTATTTTAAGGAAATGTAAGTACAGTAATAGAAGCTTTCCAATACCGAATTTGAGAAGGTGTTGGTACGATACGCTATCATTTAATCACATCTGGTATTTTGCAAGAAATGGATATGAACTGGACATTGCGGGACCAGTACATGTATCTCTAAATCACTGAAAATGGGAACTCATGTAGGATATGAATTTCTCACCTTCCATCACAGAACTTTACACAACGACTCGACAGAGCCTCGATCATTACGCACGGTGGATTCTTATATTATTTACCATCTAACATGTTAGACATTGAGCCCTTCCAATCTTAACAAACAGTTTGGAGTACGATTAGGCGCCAAATTACTTGGCGTCTGATCTGGATCTAAACTGTTTGACACTTGTAGCAATAGAATTATAAACAAAACATGGCTAGAAACTAGTTTTATTTTCATATTATTTGCATCTGATATACATAGCATTAACACTGTGAGAGTGATAGTAAGTCACATGTCAAATTTCAGTATGTACCGTACTGATAATTATTAAATTGACGATTTTACGGTTCGCTTACGGTTAAGTATTTTATCTTGTTCCAAACACTCGGAAACCAAATAATTTGCAATACAAAGTACATCATACGGTTTCGAAGAGTTTTTAACCTGTGTGTACGCCATATCTCCGAAAACGACCATGCCGATTCGATGCGGTCCCGGTTCGGTTCAGATTTCAGTCCTAATATAATCTGTTAATGTACTCTAACACTGACATCAGAGCTAGTAATTTTGTAGAACTACTCGTATAACTCTCTTCTTCTAGGTAAATTTGAACATATGACAATTGCTACAGCCTTGCCACAGAGCTCTCTCGAGGACAACAGACAGCACGTTTACATGTTCGACGGTGACCCGGAAGAGTTCTACCGAAAGCATGCGAGGGGTATAGACCAAATCAACAAGCCCATCGCCCTGAACCACCCTCTCCTCAGCATTTACAGCTGTGACGTCAGTTACAGACATAACAAGCTGTATCTATACGAATATCTTACAAAAGCTATACTTGGGGTCTCTGGTTTCGATTGGAGAACAGACTTCCAAAATTTGGAATTCAAAGCGTTTCATACAGGGTTGTCCATGTCTATTTATACAAGGATAGCAGTGGACTATGTTTCCAAAAACTTGTACTGGGTGGATCCGGTATTTCGCTGGATCGCAATGCAGCCCGGACGCCTGCAAATGATAGACCAGTCTAACTACAAGATTTTGGTACAAGAGGACTTGAGAAGACCAACTGGCCTGGCAGTGTCACCAAAACACGGGTAAGACCATCATAGAAATGCCAAAATTCCTTTTATTAGGGGTAAATGTTTTAATTCACTGCTTCATAAATAATTATGTCCACATCCAATCCTGATGGAACATTTATCGAACGCTGCAGGATGAAAACAGATAGATAGTGTCACTGACAGGGTAGGTTCATTTTAAAATGATCCAATAGGCAGCACGATCTTAATCAGACCGCCCCGTAATGTTTACAAAAGGCGTCAAAACATGTGTCAACTAATATGTCGTTTTTTTTGTGCAACATTCTATCAGGTATAATACTTTTTGCGCATATCAGAGTCCAGAGTATAATGGTTCTTAAAATCAGACGAATTTATGGGGCCTTCTCCACTAGTATTACGCTTGGCGTCACCAAATCACGGAAATAATGTCGAAACAACGAATAACGAAATCATAGTTTCTATTATGGGGATAAACGCTATGCTTTTCCATCTAACGACATAAAGACTGAGCACTCTCAACATCTACGAGCAGTTTGGTGTCGTTTGTTATCAAATTCAAAATAAGTTAACAATGCATGTTCACGCTAATACCTAAACGTGATATAAATTATTATTCACTCTGGAAATATTCACATGTACCGCTTAACATTGTGCCAAATCTACGACACACAATTCCAAATACTGCATCCAGGTTGCTCAAATTCCAGCACTTAGTAAATATCTGCTTCATTCTATATCCGAGAAACCGGACCACAAATTAAACCAGTTATTGTAAACCATTTCAAGTTTTCGGGACACTGGGCTTTGTCTGGAAATATGGACTTGGAACGAAATCGTAAATGCCGTCTCTAGATATGTCAGCCTCATAAAATTGCCCCGTGTAGGTTCCAAATCATCTCCGTCTAACAGGTTTGGGACATGATGACCGTTTTAAGAGATTCATTAAGAAGGTTTACGGTCGCCAATATTACAACGCACTGCATGCTTGGTAATCAAACCTTTTACAGTTGGCCATCACGTTTCTCTCTTTGCTTGTGCAACGACAGGAAGTCATACTATTTTATTATGACCTCTTTGAAAGCCGGAAACGGAAGTAGAACGTCGGATCTTTGTATTGTGTCCATTCTGTCGTGCCATTGATGGCTGCTCTACAGTTACTCTGACTTCAGACAAGTCAATGAGTACATTGATGACAGGAGAAAACAGTAAATGATTTTTTGTTTTCTGTTTTACATACTGATTTTACAGCTATATTTGTCATCACTGATATTGTGGAATAGTCGGATGGGAATAACATTTATTTACACTGTACGTCTGATGGGGTAATATTGGTTGGGCGTTCCGAAACCGGTTTAATCCCCAGTGGCGTGTTTGGCGCTGACCGTTCCAAGGTGGGACTCCTGTCTTCGCCCTAGTTTAATGTCTGTTATCTGTTCTTGTGTGTCTTTTTTATGCTGCGTATGTTTGAGCTCATGTGTATGTGTGTGCTTGTATATTTATGTGAGTGTGCTGACAAAGCACTTGTTTCTATGCTGTTCGGGTGGCTGTTTGTTTTGTATGTGGTGTTTCCTGCAATACTCTTTACTACTTTAAAGAATTGTCCAAACGGGATTCAAGTTTCATGTCCAATGTACGTGCATACGTCTTAACTACTCGACTGACCAAAACTATCTAACCACGTTTACCATCGTGTACCTATCGAGTACATGAAAAATCACCCAACCGTAACGCTAACGAGTAGTGATACAGTGTAAGTACCGCACTCTCCAAAAGCCCCTGGCATTCAAAATACTGAACGAACTGACGTGATAGTTACTTAAAAATTTCCTGACATACGCCCCTACTTATGATGAAAAGTCTCCATTTTCACTCAACCAATACTATTTACAATAAAACCATTGTAAAATCAACTAGCAAATAACTTCTGTTGCAGACTAACGACACCTGCACCTATGTTCTCTGACCCTTTTACCGAAATTAGAATTTGGTCTAAGAAAGTACATGAAGCAATTTAGTCATTAGTTCAAGTCGGTTCGCTGATAGCATTTGAGCAGGTATTTTAGATTATAACATGTTTTAATTTAGTGCAGCTAGAGCATATTAAACTGTCATTAATATCACCTACAATTAAAATTCGATTATTCAATTATTTTTATTTTTAATTGACATGTTAATCGTTTGCCAAAACGATGGATGGGAATTAGAAGACCGATAAATGTTACAAAGCAGGAAATAATTGTGTTTGTTATTTATTTCTACCCAGCTTTTTTCGATGTCATTTAGCTCTAGATCGTGGCATCGACGGCAAAAGAATGATATGTAACATGTAGGCCAGGGTTCTGATGGACAATAACTAGTAATTACACCAAAGCGGAAAAGGAAATGTTAAGGCTGGATTCTGTTATACATGTTAAGATACATTAACATAACGTGTAAGCCGTTACCATAGCAGGTAAAAGTCTTGGAGGAGAAAATGGAAGAAATACTGAAGAGCTATGGAATGCAGTTTACCTCAGAAATTCCCGATAGCTGCTCTCCACCGCAAAATATTATTTCCCATCAGGATATCTGTACGTTAGTACAGTAGGAAATCGGCCATCGAGCACACTGTGAAATGAAAAGTTTTAAAAAGCAATCAATCAGGATCAAAACAACTATTCTTTTGTATGGTGCCCGCTGCGTCAATCGGAAACCATCGTACTAACTCGGTCGTTTCTGTGATTAGAAACCGAATCTGGAAATTTAAAGATTATTTATATCACATAAATTTGCTTCTATGAGTGGAATAAAGCAGTGACTTAAATGATCATATGTAACTAGTTACATAAATAAAACTTGAAACCGGTCGATAAACACGCTTTTTAAAAGTCCTAGCGAAGTACCATCTGCTGACGATGCGTATGACGTCGTTGTTTTCAGGGAGTTGTTATGACGTCGCGTTCTCATTCCCGCTTTTTACGGCAAAAACCAATAACGAGGCCGTTTTGGTTAGTGTGATGGCCTAGTTGACATATAAATAATAATGGAAAATGTGCGGAACAAAATAAAAATAATAGTGCAACTAACTTCGGACCTCCTTATAGTAACCTCCCAGTCAGCCCAAAACATTGAAGAACATTGATGAAAGTTTTGGGCTGACTGATCGGTCACTATAATGCAGGGAGGCCCTCAATGTGGTGTACCCTTTCTTATATATGAACTGGGTTGTGGCGAGTGTCATGAAGGATGTCATTATTATAGAAGAATCAGAGTAAAGATTGAAGAAAAAGATAAAACAAAGAGAACATGACATCAATCTAAACAAATGATGATAAGAAAATGCTGGCTTGCGTTAGGTTAGTGGTTCTCCGTCTGTGCAACTCAGACGGGTTATAGGGTCTTCCTCCACTTGATATAAGCCGGGCGTTGCGAAATGACTGAAATACTGTCGAAGCAATGTAAAACCCAACAAAAACAAACAAACCATCTAAATGTAAACTGAAAAAGCATGTCTTAAGGAACACAGAAAAACCCCGTAAATAAACATTGAATAGGTAACACAAATCGACATGAAACACTCATCGATATATGAAACAAATAGCCGGATAGTCGAACTACTGGTTAGTTTATAAAAAATATAGTATAGTATCTGCTTATCCTATATTTTCATTATTCTATCAACTGAGCCTCACTTAAAAAAATATATTTTGCTATAAGTTAATGATAAATTAATTTAGGCACACGTAAAAAACGTCGGATTTTACAAACAAGCTAATGAATTGCAACAGAGCCCCAGATCTGAAGCATATTTGTAATACTGTGTTAAATATGGTAGTGTGTCTGTATCAAAGACAGGCAAATATTATTAGCAACCACACGAAAATGTTTTATAGACTATACAGACTGGTAAACGCACACACCGCAGAGATAGTTAAATATACAAAAATCCATTCAAAGAAAGTTAATGTGTTCATTTGTTACTGGAGGCTGGTGCTGTATAAACTATCGACGTTTTACATATACGATCAGACAATAACCTATTACGAAGCATAGGTGGATATATGAACTGAGCTTTCTAAAATAATTATTCACTGTTATTGACTGTGAAAACGGACACACAATAAGACGCATGATTTTGTTTAAACCAAGTGTGCAATTTAATAACATGACATCAGGTTAGCTTAACCCATGACCAAATGTTAACCCCTGTGATAAGCCAAACAGCCAAACATTCCGCCAGATTCACCAAGTGAGTTAACAAGAAGCCAACAATGTGTACTCGGACCAGACTACACCAATGACTTTGCCCATAGGGTAACCAGAACGAAAAGGCGCTTCGACTAAGTAAAGGGATAAAGCTGTATGATAACAAAATACTAGGGATAGATGTTTTGCTTTATTTAACTTGATACAGGGCAATAGCCGTTTGCAAAATATTTTGTCTCCTATTGTTTTAAAGTTGGATTATTGATCATATCTCTTTGAAAGTGATGCAGTCGTGTCTAACGGTTTATTTCAAGATAAAATACCTAGTTATAAGGCATGACGTCAGGATTCAAATTACCTGCACGTGTTATCATATAACTGTTTGTAAACTGGAAAATATGCAAAACATTAACGATTTTATTTATTTAATAAACATATAAATAGCACAGCTTCTTAGCTCCAAACTTTAGGTAAAGTGTTCGCTTTGTGAAGAAAGCACCAAACTTTGCACATATTCTCTTTGACCTATTACAGAATCATTAAGGGGTGGACCCCAAAACAAATGACCTCTAAAGGGGTGTGGCACCCTTTTATCAAAATGGCCTCTATAGTTTTCGAAAAACATAGTAATATTTGGAGGGTTATGTTTTATTTAACAAAATACGTCAATATTGGTATCAAATGAAATCTTATAATGAGTAGAGCATATACATGCTATATTTGATAAAAAAAAATCGGTAACATGACGTATTTACATCATAAACCACGCCCATTTACTATTTAAAAATAGAGTAATATAAGGAGTTACTTTACATTGCCACAACATAAATTTGGCTAAATATGTATTAAATGAAATATATAACCATGTGGAGTTCAAATGGGAAATTTATATCATATAATACTTACATATAATAATACGTGACGTCATGCGTCAAATGCCATATACCCACATTTGCATAATGCCATCGTTCTGTTAACTCACATTTCCACATTATTTTGCACATTCGATATTGAATTAAAGCTCTCTGTGTGAATAAAAGTACAGTATAATACATTGTTTATGGCATTCTTTTTCAAAAATACGATACGTACGTTTATATATACTTAACTGCATATGGCAACATTTGGTAAGGCTGAACCATATTTATAAATTTACAAATAAACAAGTAAACATAAGATGTTGATATTTATTACACAAATCATTTATGTATTTACTTATTTAAAAACTATCATTTGTTATACATTCTAGTAATTATACCATTCTAGATATTTCAGCTCTCAGCAGATGACATCTGGTTTGCATATATGATTAATCAATATTGTGACAATTAAACGCGGTAACCCAGATAATGCATGGCAGTTTTCCCTCTCTTACAAGGTCCGTATTAGTTGCATTTGATACAGAAAAGAAATTTCTCCAGACTGTCCAGTCCCCTGTTGTTTGGCCGAATTTGAGCGCTAACTTTGATCACCACAGATCTAATTTTTGAAACGACAACTCAATCTGGTCTGAATATAGTAACGTCATAATTCGACAATAGCCCGACCACCGATAAACTTGTTGGGTTTCAAAATGGCTAAATAGTTCATATTTGTATAAAGATGTTAACAAATAAATGATTCTGACTGCAACAAAGCAGTCTGTGTGAAGGATTTTATCGTGTAACGTTTGTTTAAGGTAAATTCTGTAGCCTGTAACAGTTTTAGCTTTTAACAATCAATACAAGGTAGTGATCGCTGAATAAAAAGATAGTCGGTAGCGAAGCATGTTGATAAAAATGACGTTGGAAGACAATTAGTCATTACCCATTTACATGTAGCAAATAGAAATATATTACTACATTGATAAGCATAAAACATAGTAAACTTGGAACTTTGGGTTAAACAAACGATTGGTAACAGAAATGAATTTTTGTCACCAAATATGCCAGACTTCGTCTTCACAACCATTGAAGCTAAACATGAGCAATGAAAAACCGTTGACTAGACAACGGTGAGCGTCTAAACTTAGCTACATGTATATCTCATGGGCAAGTTATCATGCAGCCGCAATATCAATGTCTGTCCGTCCAAAATGTATTTACTGTGATTTTTTATCCCTGTTTCACAAACATATACTGTTGTCATAATACGGCACTCCATGTCGCTAGTGGAGCAGCCCTTGTCAGATTCAAATTTTCACAGATGACCAGCCTCCGTATGCACTAGCTAAACAGATACAAATGAGGTGGCATCTTTTGTATGGAGAAAACCATTTTGTCATTGTATTCGGTGGCTTGCACACTGTTCCAAGTCCTTACTAATTAGCAAGTGTCCTGATTGACGGAAACATTGCGACAACATTTAGAGCAAACGCCATGAAAAAGGGCCATCATGTTACTCGGACAATATTGGCACACCAAGAAACAGCCGCTAGTCGCAGCCTCCGTTAGAGAACCGCGTACCAGGAGTACCTCGACTTGCACACTGCATTTTGTGAAAACACTGAGAGTAGGCATTTTCGAACTGTTTATCGGGACAATGGGAAAGCTTGCCAACTTCCAACTATTTTGAAGAGTACCAGAAAGGCAAAGACAACATAGGTGGCCCTATCTCAAGGCACATTGTACCCTGTTCTTGAGATTTTACAATTCATATCAGTCACGCTGCGACAATCTAACCGAATCCTTTGCCCATGACAAACAGGCCTGCCAACCATCACTCTCAGACATGGGAATCTTTGGACACTGCACAAAGTCCTCAATTGTGATCCTGTGGTAGATGCTGAAGTGTTGGTAGGTGCTGACATTGTAAACTTACTCCCTCCATAAACTGTCAGAACTTCAATTACTACGGAGATGGTGTGTTCTTGCCCTACATCTGACGGCGTCTGCACAAAATGGAGCTCTTTGACGTAGTTAGGGAGCGTCACCTTTATAACTGTCTGAATCAGCACGATGGAAAGCCAAGGATTTGGATAACGTATACGGGTTACAAAGACTACACCACTTCTAACCAACTGGTCGTCATTCCTTAAAGTCGATACCAACAAGGAAGAGCTTTCCAACTTCCTGGCTGTTCACATTGGAGAGAAAAACCATCTAAATGGAAAAGAACTAGTGTCAACATTCGGAACAGGTGTGATTTGTGCACAACTTGATAATAATAAATCCAAACTCAAGCCATGTACCAATGAGGAAGCACACACTCGGATGATGATCTACATGGCTGATAATATTTAAGCTCAGTGATACAGCAAAATTACCATTAGAACGGTGGACACTGATATTGTAGTTCTTGCAGTGGTAGTAGTCCTCCCCTACAAATCGAAGAACTGTGGATTACCTTTGGCACAGGAGAGGCCTTCCAGTACATCGGGGCCCATAACATCTCATCTAATCTTGGGTAGCACAAGTCATCAACAGTACCATTATTCCACAGCTTCACTGATTGTGGCACTGTGCCATCATTCCCTTGACGCGGGCAAAAGACGTGCTGGGACATTTGAAACATGTGTTTCGCTTCACCTTAAAACCACCAGTGCTACAGGTCCGATCAGATAAGTTCACCTTATTGCTGTTTAGCAGAGCATGTGGACTGGGCTCTATGAATAAGGCCAGGACACATCTGTTCGCACTAGGATCAAGATCATTGGAAAACATCTCCTCGACAGGGGCATTACTCTTGCAACATTGTAAACAAGCTTTGTATTAAGGTTGCCACATATGGGGTCAAAAATTGCAGCTCAACCCTGTGCTTCCCCGTCCACTGGAATGGAGATGAAAGACGGCAGCAGCTGGATGGCATCCGTACTGAACGACACTTCTGGAGGCATAACAGGCTTGTCATGAGCAAGCAGACCTAACATTTTGCACAAAGCTTTGCGTTTTTCAAGGAGGCTGTACACAATAGGTCCATAATCGATATTCTTTGGAGACAGACTTTATTGCACATTATATTTGCAGGATATGGAATTACATGGAAGTGACACTTTACTTTGTTGCATAATTTTCATATTAATTTTGATTGGCTGCAACGGAGACATATTCAAATCAATGTTACGTTGGTAACGGATGGACTACTGTGCTATAGCTGTGCTATAAAACTTAATATATCACTGATCACAATTAGTGACCGGATGCAACAGAGACGTACTCAAATACGATTGGTACTATACTTACTCAACATATCACATTATATACCAACTCTATTTACAATAGCTTCCATTTGACACCAATATCACGCTAGAATGTAATAAAAACATATTAACTCGGTATCGATATGCGAGTGTATTATGACGTCAATTTCGTTGAATGTGTGTCAGAGATTAACAAATAAATGGTTTTTGAATGTCATTTTCACAAAAAAAACATTCTTTTTTACCTTTATTACCATATACATATTGTGTTATCAAATCAAATGGAAGGCCTCTTGACTCGCATGGTATGTCATTATAATAAAGGGGCGTGACATTTTTATGATGTCATCACGTCGCCCAATAAAAGAAAATTAAATTACAGATCGTAGTTAAACTAAATACATTACAAACTTTCATATGATACCGATATTGCCATTTATTGTTGTAATTCACAGTGAGTGTCTATATGGCGGCCATTTTGACATTTAAGACGTCATCACGTCATGTAGCCTAATTCTTATTTTCATCAATATAGTATATATATACTCTACTCATGATTAGCTTCATTTGCTACCAATATTGTGCTAAGAAGCTGACTATAAGATTAGACAGGTAATCAATTCTGCCGAGTGTGTTTTTTTATCTTTCAAAAAGACCTTGCCATCATGTGGCCACGTTTTCTATATAGGACTATCTCTGTTTTTCAAAGGTTGTCTGCATTTGTACGCTACATTTCGTATTATCATAGTCAAGTCTTCGTTAATATACATGTGTACTTGTTTTTTCTCTCAATTGTTTGTATTTCTTTCAGGAAATATGATGTAACCTGCACTTGAATTTCTCTGTTTGCTCCTTAGGATTCCAACTGGATGGGACGTGTCAATTGTGTGATTTTACCATTTGACTGGTCTGCAATGTTTGAACTATCTTGTCCGTGTCTTCACTTGTTTCTTCTGTTATTTTGAAATTCTAATTCATTGCGTCTATTGTATTGCTGTAGTTTGTCCTAGCTTTCTTTTATGGTGTTCGGTCTATCTCTAGGCAACTTATCTTCCACCCGTTCAAGTTTTAGCTCTTCTGTTATTGTATGGCGTTTTGTATCCACGGCTTAAATAATCAGACTTTCAATATCTTGAATACCGATTGCTTTCATTTTCAAAGCTATTCTGGTATCTCTTAATCTTGAAGAAGTATGATAGAAGGCGTTAAAATAATGACTATTATTGATTATTGGTGAAAGGGACTACACTGTATGATGTGTATGGTTTGTTGCAACAAAATCAAAACAGACGCAATAATTATTATATATAAGAATGTTTTGTCACTGGAATGTTTTCCGTGATGATCTTGATCACGTGACACATATTGTGTCGCTTGACCAGGGGCTACACAGTATGATGTGTGTGTGTTTTGTTGCAACAAAGTCAAAACAGTTGAAGTAATTAATATTTATAAGACTGTTTTGTTACTAAAATGTTCATCGTGATAATTCTGAAATGTGACACTCTGATGCCTCCTGATCAGGGTCTACACATTATGATGTGTGTGTTTTGTTATTACACATCATGATGTGATGACACAGAATGATGTGTATTTTTAATTACAACTTAAACGAAGAAATCACATTTTGTAAGTTAACCGTGAAGATCCTAATAGTGAGACCTATATGTACACCATAATTGGGAGCAACACGGTTATTATAGATCAATTAATATGATGCGAAACTAAATAAGGGAGACAAATGTCTACCGATCTAATTCTGCATTATTTTAGCACAGCGTTATAAGTGTGTATAACTTGTTTAATAAGGTCAGTCACGTTGTATACATAACACACACAATCAAAACAATATGTGTTGTTGTTTAGAAATTTTGTTAAAATAAAGTTGGAATATTACCACTATTACCACGTGGCAGACCTGCCAATGATGAACGGTACCCATGGCCGAGGTGTAGGCATGTTGGTTTATCAAACTAGACGTCGTAATTTCAAGTCTTACCTAAAATATTAACTTTTCCTTTAAGCATTTTTTAAATTTGTGTTTACTTATTTTTCTCATTTAAGGATTTGTCAAACTCAACATTGGTCTGTCCTTGCATTAAAAGGCTGAATGGCCGAATGCCACTTTCTCTGTTGGATATTTGAAGAACTAAGCATATCTACATTGACTAGGCTGAAATGAAGTACAGTGCACATTTGTTTAGTCTTAATTATTTAAAATTAATACAGGGCGAGTCAAAACAATGGATTTCCGCATTCGCATCAAAACTCAGAAACCAAAGCAGTGTCA
Organism: Macoma nasuta; assembly: GCA_032359355.1. NCBI lineage: Eukaryota > Metazoa > Mollusca > Bivalvia > Cardiida > Tellinidae > Macoma > Macoma nasuta. The sequence goes on along the minus strand of JAULCE010734855.1, from coordinate 199 downwards.
ATAATAAACTTTACGGATAATTTGGAACTTAAACATAATCTAGAATATAGGTGAGTTAGACTTTGAAAAACAAACTGGTATAATCTAAAATCGCCCGAAACAACTATTGGAATGTTTGACCGTCACAAAAAATGTTTGTTTACATAGTTGCTTTTGGCGATTCTAGGTTAAACCAGTTTGTTTTTCAAAATCTAACTCA
>JAULCE010734854.1:0-23697 GCA_032359355.1 Macoma nasuta | reverse complement strand
ACTATGTACCCCATGATTGTCGACCTAAGGAAAACAAGGTGTTTCTTCCTACAGTACCTTATTCGTATATGCCACTTTTTAACCTGTTAATAACGAAAGCATCTTAGAGCAGAAATATATCTGAGAAAAAGGAAGATGATTTTTTGGAAAACATTTGCAAATGTTACTGCAAATGGATCATATGCTCTATATGAAACTCCTCATATTGAGATTTTGCTCAAAGTTAAGAATAAAAACAGCTAAATTATGTATCAAAATATTGGCTAAAAGTAAACATATTTCAAATATGCCCTAAGAAACATATATAATCTAAATATTCATCTCCCAGTATTAATCGTATTTGCCCATTTAGTGAATAATTTTAGATCTAAAACTAAGGGCCAAACTTTTAATTATTATGATCTAATGCCTTGATCAATTTTAGTGAGTTAGAATACTCTGATTACAGGACATTAAAATCATATTTTATATGGTGTAGATATAGGTCTCTTTATCATTGTTATTTTCAATAGTGTGCCTATACTATAGAAAAAATACAAAAAAGTTAATGTTGTCTTATCTGAGGTAATTTAGGACATGGTCGGGTCGGGTTGCTGCACATATATGCGCGCGTCCAATTGTTTTGAAGAGATTCATGAATTAATGTTATCCATTCAGAAGAATGAATAATCTTACTTCCGGTTTTCTAACATTTGATATCGGTAAACAACAAAAAGAACTATGACTTGGTATAAAGTCAATGGCGATCTGTATCAAACAAAGTAATTCATACACACAGAATTGAATGACACATTTCATAACCTTCCAAAAACTGTAAATTTCATTACAATTTAGCTCAATTTGAGAGCAGCATCCTTCACATTGTCGGAATGTCTCAAGCTCATTTCGGCGCAATCGGTAGTGTAGTTTGCAAAATAAATTGTCATGGAATGAATATGTGTCAAACACAAATTACCATCACAATACTAAGAAAGCTAATATTATTTTATTTTTTTATGTTGTGTTATATTAAATCTGCCAAATTCACACTGAAGCGAAATAGAAAAATACCTATGTTTGCCGTAGAATTTCCCCAAGAGATCGTCGGTTTAAGCCCTTAGCCTGCTAATCGCGACCTTAGGTATACTTCAAAACAGATTTGATCCGAATCAGACGCTGAGTAACTCGGCGTCTGTTCCGGATCAAAGCCGTTTGACTCTGGCAACGAAATCACCAAATTTGAAGCAAATCGCACGACATTGAAAATTGACGCAGAAGACAATTTTATCAGACGACAATTTTCGCAGCAGGCTAAGGGTTAAATTTGCATTTTTTAGCATCTGTTCACCTGCCAAATATTCTTATTTCATATAAATCGATTAAATAAACTTATTTTTTTATAAATTCAAAAATACGTTCGAAAAAAAAGGCGACACATGCTCATTTTTACATTTTTATGATGTGAAAACAAAAAGTTGAGTAGTAATTCGGACAGTACATATTTTGGGTTATTTTTGTACACGACTATACTTTTCCTTTCACCGGAAGTATATATAACCAATCTGATACTGGAAAACTGTTAAAAACTAGTTTAAATTATATTGAATAATTTATTTATTTAGGAAATATCTATACAATGTGAGTAAATAATTATATTTTTTCTTTTCACTTTGCCATAGTTCATTCTCCTTGTTGGGATGGAGCTTTACATTGGTCCATTTTGTAGAGATCATCTGGAAAGGCAGTGATCTTGTGGCGGACAGTATGCAGCGTGTTTTAGCAACCAGTTCATGTTGGGGGAATCAAATTAAGGCCAGCACTTTTTATGTGTAAAACAGTAGACACCATCATCACTAAGTATATCCCTCCTAAGTGCTTGTATTCATACATTAAGTATTTGCAAGCTTAAGTTTCTTTAAATAATACAAAATGGTTTCTTAGGTAGGTTTGTGTAAGCTTGGAAACACTTCATTTATGCTATTCAGCAACCACTGGCTGGAATTAGGTGAAACTAAATTTTATGGGTAAGTCTCATTGCTAGTTTCTTTTCACAAGTCCTGTAACATTACTTTGAGGTGATGCATATATGAGGTTTTACAGTTTTGTTGTCATTCAGTACTGAAATAATACCATTTGTTGTTCAAATTTATATGTAGCCCGACTTTTAGAATTGCATGTCATTGGAATCTTATATCTAGGTATTATAATCAATGTGACAAGTCCTTTTCATACATTTTGTTTTGTTTGTTAAATCTAGTAACCTCTGCCTTGAACTTTGACCACTTTTTGAGTTAAACCTTGGCCATTACATTTGAACGTGCTCACTTAGAACGTTCATTCTTGACATGCATAGAGCTTGTGGCATTATAATACTAGAATATTTGTTTTTTTCTATAATTATGAATTTATTTTATGGCTCCGTAAAATGCATTTGTAGGGAACTTGTAAAAGGTTTGATTATGCCAGGACCATACCAAAACTCTGAATGAAATTATTATAATCAAAGCGAGTCAAGATACTAATGTGTTTTATATTTAATTTTTGCAAATAAAAAAGGATAGAATGGAGGGAAATTTGTTTCATACAGTGCGCTTAACAAGCCTTATTTCTTTCACTGAACTGATTAAATTCAAAATATGACAATACCAGCACATTGAAAAATGTTTTGCTTTTTTATGTTTATTTCCTATCAAAACAACCCGGTTTAACATTAACTAAGACACAATTTGAGTAGTTTGAACTGCCTAATTATTACATTTGTCTGTAAACTCTCATATTAATTTCCGTGAGCTTAGGATAACCAGCTTGCGTGTAAGGATGCACCAAAAGACAATGCTACACACATCGTAGAATGGTATCACAACACTTCCGGTGCTTATATAACGCTTTCGAAAACCTAAGTATTTTGAATGTATCTATATGTATTTCTTTCAAATATTCACATTATTACTAGTTGCAGTCGACACTGTTGAAAGAGTCGTATGCGCTGTAAACGTCTTTAAATTGATTGTCCCTCAGAAGAAAATACGTTGTACTCTTTGGATGCCTTATTTTAAAAAAGTTATAATGAATAACAAAACGACATTTCAAGTTTTCAGCATCTAATTAAAGCTAATAGTAAGACTGATTTTACTTCAAGATGACATCTTAACTGGGACTGCATAATTTTTAATATCGCTTATGTGTTGCATTGGTTTTGTAAGAGTTTGAGTATATGTTGGTTATCTGCTTCTTTTCAATGTTTAGTAGAAATTCGGTGTGTCAAATTCGAGGGAATATCTGTATAATTCGAATTATTTCAAAACGTTGGGAAATCTTTCGTCCTGACAGAGTTTAAGAAAACGAAGTTTAAGTTAATATATTATATCATTATATAATATCAAAGCGAATTAATAGGGTCAAACATGTTGCATCGAAAGAAAATTAATGATTACATATTAATCGGTGGGGAGAGTTTTATCAGCTATCTATCTAATACGAAAAGTTAAGGATAATTGAAAATGATATGATATTGCGATGCAACAAAAATGCGAATGCAAGATAAATGTGGATAACATTATACAAACCTAAATTAGGTTAAAGCAATATTCATTTGTTGACACCTGATAATTCCACCCGACTATCTTATGTTGAAAACCTTTCTTTTGTTCGAATAACCCAACTTGCGAATTAATTTCGTATTTTGATTAACGAAAACGAATGTAAATAACCCCCTCTACATTGTCACGTATTTATTAGACAAAGTAAACATGCACGGTCTGATTTTATGAGCACAAATATTAGATAATTGAATCAAATAGCCCGGTAATCAGCTGATTTTGTATTTCACCTGGACCGGAAGACCTATATAATTTGGCATCATGGCGTGGAAGCCATCATTGTAGTAGTTAACGGATGACAATATGCACTGTATTTCAATAAAAGATGGATATAGAACAAGGTTGTTTTTTTTTCAATGTTAAGCCTTTGTGTCGATTTGAGTGATAATTTGTCAAAACTTTTATTCCAAGTCCGATTGCTTTTTTAAGAGCTCGAAAGCAAATAAGGATGTATTCCTTTTTTAACATGAAAGACAATGTTCGTTAATTATTCGTAAAGCCAACGTTAAGGTAGTAAAATAAAGAGGAACTATGTGATTTAAGTCATTATTTACAATAAACATTTCGAAAAGGATATTTAACAGCTGGTAGATGTGAACGGTTGCTGGATAATACATCCAAATTAGGTTCAAGGTAGTTGATGACAGCACGGTATCTGTAAGCAGCATATACTCGGAGTTGTGTTCTATGATGATAATATCACAAGTCAGCATATGCATATTTATATAGCCTCGAGCGTGTTATGATCTGTGAAATAGGACGCGAAACATTGGAACCTAGGCCATGCTATGGTAACTAGTTCCGAATACTTCAAATGTGTTCGCAGTAAGCGAATAATTTCATCGCGAGCAGTGTGTTGCGTGATGATGTGGTAATAACAAACCGTAGCAACGATTGCATTAGTGTTTATGATACACGGTTTTCATTTATTAAGTTTTATTGTAAACTTTACGTTACATTACATATTCTGTGGTTTAACCAAATGTAATTGTGCAAGTGCTATTCGCTTCAAGCATTGAATAATATAAATAATTGCTGGTGTGCAGATATTTTGACTCTACATGTAGTATTTTGTTTTGCATGCTGCACATATTTTAGTGGGTTTTTTTGTTTCAGAAAACATTAGGTGCATATTCCTTGTTCTCCACAGCATTGTTGATATACAATTTGGAAGTTTAAAATACCTTATATGACTTAATTTAAAAAAGTGTTCCATGTTTCTACACAAATATTGATATTTTGTAAATAACGCACATAGTGAATCTTTAAAATCAGTTTTAGTTCTAACAACAGCAACACTCAACGTGAATGTCATATTTTTTTCCATCTTCTCCAATAAAATATCAGACTTTTTCATTCATTTCCATTTAGATATCAAAAGAGTATGTCATGTTCTAAGGTAACAAAACCAGAGGCCTGTGCATTGGTCTAATACTATTTTAACCTACCTGATATTTTTCGAGTAACTGTATTATTAAGTTGAATAACTTTGCAGAAAAAAAGTCTTGAAACCGGTAATGCAGTACAATACAGTATACGAACTGATAATCATAATTATTCATTAGAATCTATGTAGTCGTTATTTTTAAACAACTGATACTTCAGAGGAATTTTATTAATTTGGAGTTATCTTTTGTTTTGGTTGATTGTAAAGAGAGACGAAAGAATCTCGAGAATCAATTTATTGAGGCATATTTCTGCCAACAGTTACCACTTAGCGTTCGCAAAAAAATTCGTGTTGATATATTACATAATTATTTAACTACTTAACGTTCACATATTTACTTATTTAATATGTGAAATGTCGAATATTTTTTTGAAAATCAGATACATATCTTAACACGAATTGTGTCATGTTAATGCCCTAAACTAACACCTGTTAATAAATTAAACCTGTTACTAAACTACAAAAATATCAAGAAACCTTTTATTTTACTAGAACGTGTTCTCGATACTAGTTATCAAAAATAGATTCTGTATTTTGCTGACCTCTTTACTAATGGGTCGCATCTATGTCAAGAGCTGCTTTCTCCATAGATACACCATTCAAGGCGATTCTGTAATAGATCACTTTTGAAAACATTGCGAGAAATATAGCATTTGCTCATGATGAGCAAACGCTCCATTTTTTACAATGTTTTCAAAGCCATTTGGAGTAAGTCTTTTCCTTTTCCTTAGCTTTTTGACCAATTCAATGTGAATGAGTTTATAAAAGCTCATTGAACATATCAATCTGTGTCTACAGGAACTACGAATTTTATTGTTGTAAATCGTACAGCAGCACTTATAAAAGATCAAATATCTTCTTGCGGGTATTGCGCTGCCAAACAGGAATGTCCATGAGCAGGAAAGACTCTGGTTCCACGACGTTTAGTTCTACCCTAATTTTAGATAACGTCATTACAAACCCTACCTTAACCTCTTTTAAGATGACTGCATAACAAAAACTCGAACAGTTTCGATAACAGTTTTGCAAGTATGTTCGCGAATGTGTAGTGTTGCGAACATGTTCGTGAATATATTCGCACATTGTTTTTTTTACAAACTAGTTATGCAATGGCAGTACAGGACACTTAAACGTCATTTTTCATGATAAGATAATTATCTAGTTTTCATAAAAATATTCACGTTACCACTTACATAGTACGTATCTGACATTTCAAAGAGATACTCGCCCAAATAAATGTGCAATAAGAATCCATTCAAATTTTGCCACCATGACTATTAAACTGTTCTCATCTCAAATGTAAAAAGAAATAATGGGGTCACCATATGATTTTTTTGTGTACAGGCTTGTGAAAATATGACCTGCAGTGCATGTTTTGATGCTTCCGAGGCACAAAATAGATAGTTCTAAGTGATGTCAAATATGTTTATTTCTCTACGAGTTTTGTATTTTCAATAGTTTTATACGTATTATTTTATTAATTAATAACACAAGAATCAAATAAAATCAACCATTCTGAATACTTCATACAAGCTATAGAAAAATCATCAAGCACAATAAATACAGATACTGTCATCGGAGACAAAAAAATACCTTTTTGAGACAAATTTTCCAAAAAATGATTTTATTTTCAAATCTAACAATAAAAAGTTTTCAAAACTTTCTATGTATGAAGGTTGTTCCGTTGGCATTCAGAAAATGTACACATTTTAACAGGTCACCATACTTGTTTTTAAAATATGCTTTATAAGATAACCCAACCCTAAAGATATTATGCCTCAAAATTAAATAAAAAATTGATTCAAAATATTGTCTTATAATGTCTCAATTGGCCTAAAACTGGTAAAAAATTATGTTCTACTTGCTTGTATGAGTAAACAAAGGTGTATGTGTAGATATTATGATATTCGATAAATAGAGTTTTACATTCTGTGATTACAGTGTTGATAACAAAACGTTATATGTTCAGCGAGACAAAATGCCACTCTAAAACATTATTTTTGCGTTTTTCTATAAACACTCGCATAGATATTATAAACATTTCATAAGAAATACTCATAGGACGCTATTCAGATTTCATATTTGAAGCGTTATTTGCTTTGCAGTCACAGTGACGTGTGTTCATCGGGAGTTGTTATTATGTGAAAATGTAATTTTACCATGTCCTTGATAGTGTGCATTTGATAAACAATGTGCATTACTGTTGCGTGTTGGGTAATGTGCATTGCGGAACGTAATACGCCATCCGTCTCAATTAACCCTTCCAACGTAGGTGCTTTGTAGCTCATTAGTCTTATTTAGATTCGATGAGTGTCACGCAATAAATGGGAATAATAATTCGAGATTAATATAGCATTGCCATAGATTCGGTAACTTGTTCGGCAAGGAGTAGAATATGATAAATAAAAGCTTGTATTGCCCATTATGGATTATCCTCAAGCCGAAAACATCCAACCCATCCGTCCCATTTAAGACAATGTTATACAAATAGTTACATTCAATTAGTTTTCATTTTTTACAGGTGTTTTACGTACAACCAACTCGTTCGTCGACTTAGAATAATCAACAATGGTAGCTCTTTGCAAACCTTGCATTGCAAATGCATTGTTCCACTCTACAAGCTTAGAATGATACGACTAATACACAGATAGTCAAATGATCACTAGTTTATTTGTGTCGAAATTTTAATACATTCTTACTCCAATAATCTAGTATTTCTGCATTAATCCTGAACAAACAAAAACAACCTTTACTATTGAAAAAGGGCATTGACTTTCCGTCTGACACCAACTATATCGTTACATGTGTAATGGTGTTGTTGTATGTACGCTTGCGCCCTTTAAAGCATTCCAGTCTCATTTTGAGAGAGCACATGGGCACTTGGGTATTTCTATTATATTTTCAAGAAAGGGCAACTTAATCAGAAAACAATTGTGTGTAAGTTATTTTAGAATTATGTAAATGATATCATAGTGCATGCTTTTCACGAGGTATCTTAATAAACCGGACTACATGAGGGTAGTTTTAACCGCCCGAGATGAAGGCGGGGTTATCTTAGATCACGAGATAAATGACGCAATATATGCTTTGTATCATAACCTGAACTAATGATTTTGAATACATGGGCGTATGAGATAAGTCACGCGACATTCTTAACGGCACGCGACATTCTTAATCACGTGTCTAATGTGCTGAGAGAATTTCTAACAATATTTAAAAATTCATCGCATCATATCAAGCAATTAAGCTTTGACCAATCAAAACTGCCGTGCATAAACCAATACCCGTTCGGGTATCTGATAGACGCACACTTACCAGGCAGTTATTGCACAGTTGACATCATTGTACAAGCACCATTCCCTGAGATACCCATACAGCAGTGTGTGTATTCGATTTAAACTTTGAAAAAATAAATAGTGAAACGCCAGAGGCATAGTACAAGATTTTAATAGAGCAGTTTCAAAATCGTAGAATTAAATAAAATATCTACGGTTATTGTTAATGAAAATTTAGTTGACTATTGCCAGATCAAACTTAGGATAGATTCAAACAAGTTAACCCAAACACACTCTCCCCTTTATTTGACCACTAGCAGATGCATTCTCGGAAAATAACATATTTAAATGCTTAAGGTTAAATATGAACCAGTATTTTACCGTCCTCGAGGCAATTGTAGATTACATATCTTACAAATCTGACTTTATTTCTTTTGGCTTAAACTTGTATCTAGAACGCAACCTAATCATTTTCTATTTCCCTTGGCGCGGTTCTTTTGTATACATCGTACCTCATTTATATTGAAATTTTTTCTTAAGAAAATGAGTTGGGCATATATTGGCAATATATTTTGTCAGTAAACATCTCTCCCAACATAAGGTATTGATACGAGAGATAACGCAATGCCTTCGTAAGGAAGTATGTGTCTACAAAATGGCATTAATGGCAAATGATTGTATACGTTCCGAAACCTGCTAGAGAAACCTATTTTTTTGTCGGGTTTGCAAAATTAATCACCGTTAATGCTGTCGACGATGTTTACTAAACAGAAGGAAAATACTTGCTATATATTTTGAAGATATAATAAAGTCCGTAACAGGGTCGTGTATGCACCAAATGTTAAATGCGATATAAAAGAAGAACATTTATTCTAGTATACCTTGTATACGGCTTTTTGTTTATTAAGGTATATTTACGATATGGTGACGTTATTTTGAAGTACCCCATCATTAAGTTATTGCATTAGCATAGCATATAGACACATGACTGTAACATAACTTAAATTTGATTTTAGAAAAATTGGTCGTTGGTTTCAACATAGCAACATTTGGGATTATTTCTAACCAGCTAAATACAAACTTTCATATTTAACTGAATAATGTGTCTTCTGCTATAAACTATGTCATATGTGAATATATTAAAGCTGTTTGAAACTGAAACTAGTTTTAGAAAGCGATTACGCATTAGATGTTGATTCACTTCAGACCGTTTGTAATGATCAACAACCATTTAGTCACAAGGAGTAATTAAAAAGGGTGACTATTGTCGCTAAATAACTGTTTCGGTAGGTTACATTTATTCCGGAACCTAATGAAAATTAAGAGCACGTTTCTATTTACCCTTAGTCGTTAAATATTGTTTTCAACTTTCTTCAAATGAAGTGAACCTAGAATTGTCCAAATGCAAACCTGCCTGTACTCCGCTCAAACGCCGATTTACTCGAAGTCTGATTTAGGTCCAAGCTGTAAGAATAAGCACAAAAACAGGTTAAGGGTTTACATAAAACATCAGGGGCTCAGTTGATCGTTTCCAAAGTAAACGCGTTCCTTCTTTATAAGATAAATATCACTTGAAGGTCTCATGAGAAGTTAATTATCATAAAGTTCACATGCACTCCCGTTTCCGTTCTGATAACTTATCTCAGTTAACAGCTCAAGAACAGCGTTGAACAGACACGTGTTTGCTAAGTAACTCTTTCATGCACGAGAGTGCCTTTGTGCGCCTCTGTAGTAGACGGCTATTGACGGCAATTACAAAATGGCGTTTTCCCTTTGCCTAGTTACAAATTAGATTCTTTTCTTTTGGATAAGTCTAAACAAAGCTTGTGGGCGAAAGGATTAAGACTTCAGCGTATTATCAACCTTTATTGCCACGGAAAACAAACCTATCACAATCGAGTTCAGAAAACGTGTACTTTTAAAAGGTGTTAGGTTAATCAGAAAACGTGTGTAAAAAAGCATCGACTAACACTACAGTATCAAGATCATAGCAAATGCATCATGTTTTCGAAATACATATTTCCAGAATGTTAGCCTGCTGAAAGAAACGCAAATAACCAGAGTTACGCGGCATTTTGTCCGGATGGAAGCCGATAGAACTAGGTTGCAGTTTGCATTAAACATTGTGTGTGTCCCTCGCTGGCATGTTAATATTCACGTTACCTATACTTCTATCGTATGGAAAGAATAATAAAAATGGACTAGTTTTTCTGTCGTTCTCATTTTCTGTACATGATCTTATTGTTTCATGACAGTTGTAACATAATTTAATGTGTGGTAGAAAATATCAGATTGTATATAGTTTTTTTTCTCTCTAAATCCACGTTTGAAAAATGGCACATACATGGTTTTAGAATAAATTATTGATGCTTGTTAAAAACATGTCAAGATTTTTATTCAAGTTTCGTCTGAATCTGTCTTTCTTAACTTTGGTAAACGTAATAACGTAAAACGACGATAGGCAAAACATTATATATATAATACTTAAACAGGGTATAGTTTTAGGAACATTGTATTGGCCTTAGCATGCCTATAATTCGTCGGATTCGTTCCAAAAAGCCCTAAGTGCCCTTTTAAGAAAGGGCACTTACAGCTGTTTGGAACGAAGCAGACGCACTGTATTATTATGTATTACACAAGTACATCAATGTGAACACGATCCTTTGCTGATAAACTGCGTTTTACCGTCGTAAAGTTTATTTAAAGAATATTTGGTTTATACGAAACGTATATCGTATGCAGTTATTTTTCATATCTCTTATAACGTGTGTTATTAGTGATATCAACGATCTATGCATAACCTTCTTGGTGTCAGTAAACTAGATCATCGTTATCTTGGTAGATGGGATGTGTTTGCTCATGTGGCGTTGAATCATTGTTTGTTGCTGTTCGAAAATAAAAAAATCCCAAACTTAGCTTTCTACTTCACGTTAAAAGATATTGTATATGTGTTGACTGAATCTATAATTTATTTAATTTTCTTCAATATAGCATAGTTTTTTCACGACTAATGTATTTAACCAATATTACCTCTCTACTGAATTTGCATCTATTATGCACGATTAAGATTATACATTGTAAAAGAAAATGTTTCCTCACATAATTAATATTGGCACCGATTCAAACAGCGTGTATTCAGCAATCAATGAAAGAGCTCATATTTGATAAATAAAAGAACCAATGCTTCTGGGGCCCTATTTGTTAAGCTCCAAAGGAAAATCGCAAACTTAAGTGAAAATTTCAAATGCATATTTCCAATTTGTTTTCAAGTAAACTTCAATGCAATGAAACTGTTCATGCTTGTGAAAAACAAAGTTTTTCAAAAACATTCAAAGTTTCATCGAAGTCATAAAGGTAATATAGAGAAATCTGCATTTGAAAGTTTCACTTAAGTATGAGACTTTCCTTACAAGCTTTATGAATACGGCCCCGGTAGTTGATGCTGTATACAGCGGACATTATTCATCAGTGTTGTGTCATTAGTCTAGTTTTCTTTCCCAGAGAGTATTCCGTTCTGATCGGGAGCTTACATTGATGATGTGTCTAAACTAACATATAACGTAAGTATGTATTTGTGTACTTACTAATAATATTGTAATGCGTGTTAATCAAATACGTCAATGAATAGGAAAGATACCACTTTGCGTAAATATGTCAGTCAAAGCTAGACTACACAGTATATTTTATGGAGATTCAAGATATATCAGTCATGATATAACATTACTTTTCAGTCATTCATGTTAAGTAAGGTTACTGCAAAATGTTGGGAAATTGATCAATAATTTGCAAGGATGTTTGGATAGTGCGAAAGCAGCAAAATAAACGCGACCAGAAAACATTGGGCGAAAATGGCACTTGAAAGTAGCATACCACAACTCTTAATAAGTCTGTAACTCTAATCTTTACCTTTTTTTGATTCCTGATGCACGATTTTAACAGAGTGGTATAACGTACATGAAACAGACACATTTGTTTATAATCCTACGCCTACTGTGAAGATTAATCATCGCATGCGTTTCAGCATTTTCCAATTTTCTTTATTTTGATAAAACTGCTGTCTGGGTGTCAGAAATTAGATCCGAGTCAACCACTAAATTTCAAGGCGGCTTATCTTGATACAATTTCTTTGGAAGTATCGTCTTAGTTAAGGCCTTGGTCACATCCGACCCACGTAGGCTTTGCGAGGGGTCTAAATAGAGAGTTTTGGTTGTACGTGGCCCGTGCGTGGCCCTTGCGCACTACGCACGTAAAATCAAGCTACCTGAACCCCGCGCAGCCTTCAATTCCCTACGTGGAGGAGAGTTGGACGTGCACAATTAAACGTCGGCGATGAGTTGTTGCGGCTATCGCCTGGGTGGCGCGTTGGTGATTCGTGGATGGTACGTCGGGGTACGTGGGTTATAATGCGATTTTCCTTCGTTATTTGAAAGTTGAATAGTTAGTGAGTGAGTTTGTTTTTACGGCACTGCGACACAAAATTGTCATATAGCGCCGATGCATGGTGTATAAGCAAGATAATATGATGTGTGCATATTTCCCGCGTAAAACCTTTGCGCCACCCATGTAGCACTCACGTACTACCCACGCACTATCCACATAAACACCTCGAGCAAATGCATTTTCTACGTGGACCGGACGCAGGTGATGTGACCACTCCAAAGTAAAACTCACCTATGTAGAAAGAATAGCCACGTATGAGAATGCACTCTCGTACGTGTGCGCTGCGCCTACGTGGGTTGGATGTGACCGTAGCTTAAGAGTAGTGGAAAACGCTTGAAAAATATTTAACATGTTTTATCACGTAATGCTTTTTTCAATTTAAATTGTCTGTAAACATGAACCTAAAATCACGATTTGCACTAAAGTTTAATCTTGCAAATAGCAGTATTACAGTTGTGTTTATGATAAAGATGCTCAGTGAACAGTGTGCATAGCTTCTTAATATGTTGCTTATATAAATTTCGGAGCAACTGTTTCATGCATTAACCACACCAAACACATGTCGATGTCTTTTTATTAGTTTTTAGAAGTTATACGCTATCAAAAATATAAACCGATAAAGATCATCTGAGAAAATGAATTCATAAATCTAGCTTTGTTGTTTTTGGTGATTTTTATAATGTTGATGATGTAGAAGTCAGGGTTCCTTTATTTATATTTGTTCGAATAACTTAAATTCAAACTATTTCCCAAATAAGGTATTTCGAACTAACAAATGAATAAAATTCGACACGACCAATGATTTCGTAATATTGAAGTCTTATATAAATAGTTTTCATCCATGCTCGATTTAGTTTTGGGTAAATAATGGACTACATAAGAGGCTAGACAGATATGTGCGTATTCCAAGATCAATTATTTAACATCTTCATTTTGGTTTCACACGAAACAAAATACAATTGGGACCACCTGACATAGTTTATATACTTCCAAAAATCCTCCTGCTATGACAACTTATCGATACTCACATTTATACGCCAGAGATAGCCGATTTAATATTTCATCTGAACCGAAACCACTTAATGTAAATAACAAGATAATTCAAAAGGACGAAATTCTCATTATTTTTGTTTTAATTTCCTGAAGATATTTTAAAACATCCGCAAAAGCCAGCAAAATATATTATATTTATTCGGTAACTATATAAGAAGATTGATAAATAGTAGCATGAGACAAAACATATCTATTGAATTGGTCCCTTAAAAAACTCACTTTATTAAACACGTGTTAAGAACGCAGCGGCTATGCTATGTTCTAATAGCGCCTTAATAACATTGACCATATGCAAATGTCCAAGATTAATCAATAGCGCAATTTCGTCCCAAATGTCAAGTCTGACAACCTAGTTAGGCCAAATAAGAAGAAATTGCTATTGCCAAATTACATCAGAATTATTTATGAGCAATATGCGTATGCTTCTTGTTTACACAAGCCATTTTAAAAACAAGATATTAGGACACGTTTAGAGGGATCAAGTTGGGAAAGGGCGTGAAGCCTATGATCAAACTTAGTTTTACTCGTGCACGTATATTAAATGTGATTTTTCAAATATCCTCTGAAAGAGCAATTGTATCTGTTTCACCCTCTTGTATTTCCTTATTTAATATTATACAGCCAAATGGATAATTGTTAAACAAATATTGCTTTGACATTACATTGCTTTTATATGTAAATTGGTAAATGGAAATGACTTATATAATTGAAAAAGCCTATTCAATAAGAATGCTTAGTTTATGTTATTTATGTGATGCATGTTAACTGAGCGGATCTGCTTGTATTATAAAATAATGTATATGTGGTAAAGGGACGGACATAATGTAAATCAAAATCAGGCTTTTATCTGAGGTTGTTTCATTTTTCACTACATTGGATAATCCATTTTATTCCATTTATAACATAAAACGACACTTCGACACTTAGCTGAACCGTCAAACTTATCAACAGTTGTATCATATTATAATCTTTACCAAGTAATTTGGCACCGGGTCTTGTTTCAACCTTTTCGAAAGCCACCACAGTTGGAGAAAGGGGGGGACGAGATATAAAACATAAGTTCAAGATTCTTCCGCGGGTTGTATCAGAATTATTTAATTAGTAAGATGAGGAATATTCAAAGGACATGTTATTGATGCGCTCTCCATTTAAGTTACATGTGTTCTAGTTGTGGGTGTTACAGTTTATTACATAATCAAATAAAATAAAGCCAAGATTAACTAGAATTCAACTAACGAGTTTATCGTAAGTAAGTACATGCATTTTTATAAAGTAATACATTTATTAGCAAAACGAAAAAGCGAGGGAAGCTCACAAAGCTCAAATTATTGTTACAGACAATGATGTTACTGATCAGATGTTCATCGGAACAGTAATGGCTGATTTGCAATAACACAGTTTCCAACATTACAATTCTGATTCGCTCCTTTACTACCAAAACGGTTACTATCTTTGTAATGAAATCGAAATATACTGCCACATGACCAGACATAAATCGACATAATTGGACTGCGAGACACGTTCTGTTATAAGACTAGCCAATACACACATACGATTTGAAATAATCTGAAAATAGGGAGTAAGGGTTATATCTATAAATCATATACAGGAATATCAATGGAGATGTTGTCAATAGATTTGCCGTGGTTAATATTTGGAGAAAGAACATGAAAGTAGGTAATCAATGAGTATTTGTCATCCCAAGGATGTTATTTACAGTATTGGGATATCGTTTTGTCTTACCGACTGTATTGCATACGATTGCTTAATGCATGATTCTTAATCAAAATAACACGCAAGTACATGCCTCATGGAATACGGTTTATGATGTAAAATGTCATAATTGTTAACATACTAGTGCGAAAAATCTTACCAGCTGTTCACTCGTCTCGATTTCATTACAGTGAATTTTTGATAACTCGAAATTCGATAACTCAAAATCCTAATTTGTCGATCTTTTAAGCTGCACCTATATTACAATTGCATTACTTTTTACACTCGTGTCGGGGTTGTGGTGACTATTTTTACAAGTCAGAATGACCCGAAGTGCGACTTTGGGTGATTCTGCCTTGTAAAAATAGTCCCCACAACTTCGAGTTATCGTGCTTTTAATGTATTTATGAGCTGTTTACTGAGAAATTGCGCAAAACAATCCGTCTATAGTACAAGTTTTTTCTTCAGACGTTCGCTAAAAGCCAATATTATCAGTCGCCTGTCCGCCTATCTTAAAGATGGCATCAGTCATTTTATTCTCGCATTTAAATGGTTAGTTCAAAGCACCGTGCCAGACATAAACCTTGTAACACTCACATATTACTCATAGTCTATCCCATTTAATCATGTGTCGTTCATATTTGTATGTTATATTTCGTGTCAATGTTTGTAGATAGCCAAAGTCAATGTATACTGATTTTATGCCAATTAAACTGAAACTTTTCATACAAGATTTAGGTACCACAGTTACCCAAAATCTTCGGTCACCCAGAGGAATTTCTATGAATATTCTACAAACTGGACATACTAGTTTTACCATTATTTTGATTAGTGTTCACAATGATGGATAAATGAGACAAATACTATCGGCTCTGGTTAGACTTTATGGAAGATGTTTGATCTGGGCTAACACAATTTGCATATACTCCACTGGTCGAATAGCTGTACTAATTTAGTGATCAGCCCCACGAATATGTTCTTCGGTACCTTTCAAACGTCACCGAAAATCTTATAGAGAAACCATGTACTTTATCTAATCTAAAGACATTGTCAGAACTGCAGAAAAGATAAGCGACCGGTTTGATAATATGCTTGAATTGTTAAGAACAAACTACTACTAGCACAACAGAATGAAAAACAATGTAAACCAACTTCTGCGACGAGGCATCTTGCTTGGGTATACATTGTTTTCAATAAATTAAGGTTGAAAGTTGACTCTATATTACCCTATGCATCTCTTAAAAAGCAGTGTTTTTAATCCTCAGACTAGCATACCTGATTAGCATTTTCCGTATCAAAGATCTTGCTTGATCAATTTAATTGAAGTAAACTATACCCAGGCAGATTTGGTCACACTTAACATCAATTATTGATTTATCCAAAGTTTGTTTGACTTTACATAGTCTAAGAATATTCAATTTATTTTCATTGTCGTCGTTTTGCGAATTTCAATTTTGATAATAGTGGCATTGTTTTGAATGGGTTATGTTTTAAAATAATCTGACTGGCATAAACTATCATAGAAACATGAATAACATATGTATTCATGTATGCTCATAATTCCAACTAATATTATGCCTAAACGGTGGTAAAATTATCGATAAACTAAAGGTCAAGTTAGAACATCCTCTCAGTGTATATTTAATCGAAATGAATTGGAAATATTGCCTTATATGAATAGAAATGTTTCGAATCATCGACGAAACGCAATAACCCATGGCAGAGAAGACACACTTTGTTTTAAAAACAATTCAACCATTGCTCTTCATTCCTCTTCACAATAGCATTTCAAACACTGTTTATGTCTTTTTTGAAAAGAATATTAGAAAAAAAATCGAATTAACCCGTCGTTAGAAATTAACTGAATTAATTGACAAACCAATCATTGAACCATCTCGGATATCATGTTTTAAGACTTCATTAATTATTTCTAACGAGTAAATCTATGCTTACTGTATCATGTGGATTTCGTCATTGTTTGAAATTTTACAATTTTTTTTTCTATATCTCATTGTTTAAAACCCTTATGCATATGATAACAATTTTGATTTTAGATATCTTCGATTTAAACTGTCTGAATAAATATTAATTAACTCATATAATCGTCTCATTTAGTTGGATCCGAAAGGGAGTATTTTTGATGAACTTGATGTTTATCAATTAGAATAATCCATTTTTAACAATGAACTTCAAATAACATGCATTAATGATGGCTTGTTCTTACGCGTTTTCGAAACGACGTCATAGACACCGGTAAAAAATACCTAACTTGATACCTTCCAAGGTATGACTAAACATGTGGTTAATCTAAGTTACGCTGGTTTGTGCTTCCATGTCCTAGCTGATGCTAGAAAGTGCTCTGTCTACGTTATTATCTTATTAGGGTGTAACGAAAATCCCATCACAAAGTATAAGTTTCCCTAAAAGACGTGCGTGATTACGCGTTGGTTTGGTAAATACCTATACAACAAGGTGGAAGGCTGAAATACAACTGACAAATCTACCTAACAACAATTTAAATGTTAAACCATCAACGATGTTGTGATCGTTTCCATTACCCTAGATGACTAAGACTTGTCCTGACGAGTGTGTTTATCATACAATACAAGTGCACCGTTGCCTTCTTTTCTGATTAACAGTAAGGGCGTCTTGCAATATAATATCAAAGCATATTAATAGGGTCCAACATTATATCTTGAGGAGAGGTTGTGCAATCGGCATCTCAGCATGGTCTTCGTGGTTTGACATAATTCTATAACAAACTAACATCTGTAATTGATTTCTACTTTGACGGATGATACAATCCAATGTACTTTAAAGTTGAGTTATTGCTAAAATGATAGCATGTAAATTGGCAGAGGGTTGGATACTTTTAGCATATAATATAAAATGTCAAGAATAATTGAAAACGACCTGGTAATGCGATAAAATAAAATGCGGATGCAAGATGAATATGAATAACCTTACATAAACCAAATTTACATTTAATGCAATATACATAAATTGACGTCTGAGATAGACATTTGACTCTTGTTATGTTGAAGTCGTGTTTTTGTTTTAGTTTGAATAACCCAACGTTCGAATCACATTCGTTTTTTGAGTAATGAGAACGAATGTGAACGATACCCTCGACCTTGACACGTATCTATAAGTAAAGCAGACAGGAAAGGTAATATTTTAGTTCTTGTAAAGTATAAACTCGACTTTACCGTCGTAACGAGAGTCATACGTATCATATTAATAATAATATGAACATATAATTTAAAACACGTTTTAAAAATACTTTCAAAATTCACAGGAATGTAGGTCAAATCACGTTTCTAACTTTCTAATGAGAATAAGATTAGTTTATTAGGCATACATACTTGCAAATGTGTTGATGAACACTTATAAATAGAGGTTAACTAGTTCTTTAAATATATATTTTGTAAATTAATTCCATGACGTCGCGTCTGTTTCTTCGGGTTTCCAAATGTACCTCTATTTGTTACCCCACTCCATCACCATGAGTTAGGTTATGAACTGTTTGAGTGATAATTTGTTGAAACTTATAAACCTAGGCCGATCCTTTCATTTAGAGCTATGCAGCAGATGATGATAAAGACCTTTTTGTTTTGTTTTCTGCATGAATGTGAACGGATACAGAACATGAGTCTTGCTAAGCCTAAATCTTTGTGTTCAAAACACTCAGTTAGTTAAAACCCAAGTATGGAATTGCTTATTCTGTTTTAGTCAATATCCATTTGGTCAAGCTGTTCGTAATTATCACACCCCAAAAGTTTTCGTTCATTTCGTATATTCGATGTTAACCTAGTAAAACAAGAATATCAACGGATAATGTAGATATTATTCAATTGCGAAGCGGTCACAGAGACAATCATTAACATTTTGTCTTAGCTTCATAATTATGTAAACATATATTTCGTACTTGCATGGTATACTTTTTTTGTTTAATCAAAATAATGTTTTTGGTTAGTGAAGTGCATGACTTGAAACATTTAACACCACAACATTGCTATTTACTTAGTCGACATATGTGGCTCAGTGGCGTATGCATGAGGCACGATAGTTTGGATCACACAATCCCTTGCATGATCGTAGGAGGCGGCTAAATTTGCTTAAGCATGAAACCAAAGGTTTTACATATCTTATTATTCAGCCAGGTTTTAAGTGTCTGGATCAATACCATCATGTTTTATATCGGTATTAGGGTCCAGCCATTCATTTGCTGACATAGTGTCATATGATGTGGTGCAGAGAACACAACTCAAATTCACTTAATCAAAGTAAATCAGTAATCATGAGGTTATATCCGTAATAAACTAATATTTAACTATCTTCATATAATGTTATTTGTGCACCCAATAACTTACCTTTGGTTTGAATTATATAAAGTATTGTCATAAAACATGTTCTCATTAAAACACGAAATTTA
Source organism: Macoma nasuta (assembly GCA_032359355.1). NCBI lineage: Eukaryota > Metazoa > Mollusca > Bivalvia > Cardiida > Tellinidae > Macoma > Macoma nasuta. Next base: position 3,756 of record JAULCE010734854.1, on the reverse strand, counting down.
TTTGGAAGATATTTCGATCACGCTTTCTTTTACAAATCAATACTTAGTTATATTTCCAAAGTCTTCTAACAAAACGGAAATTGCATCCATACCATCCAATATTAGCTGTTTCATATACAGTCTGATATCACATTTAAGATCCAATAAGTACAATATGATACGAACAAAAAGTCATGGCAGGCTCATAATATCACGGCGGCTAAGTTGGAATTCAGGTCAACAACTGTTTAACATTTACAGTGTTAACCATATGGCCGACGTCACGCAAAAAGGGGCACTCGGACATAGCAAAGAGTGTAGCATCAGACCAGCCAAAACGTCACTGACGTGGCGGCTGATCAGGGTCTGCACTGTTTGCACTCTTTGAGGACATCAACTTCTACAATTAAATGAATACAAATGGAAATTTCGTGACTAGATGTTGGAATAAAAGCGCTGAAAAAGAGCTGAGCCAGCGGTTCTTTTATATGTCCAGGAGACCCTTTTCATGTGACGTCGGCCATATGAAGTCATTACTGTATTCAATACTATCGCTTGCATATTCACAGTCGTCCGTCTACTAATCAATTATACAGTTCCAAAATGGTTTTACATTTTCAAAAGTATTGTGAAAATGAAAGCGTTGTAAAAATAGTTATTACGTGTTTTAGTATTATAATCGGTGCTGTTTTAGGTTCAAAATGTTTAATCAGACACTACGTCTTTTAATCAGAATCTAATACTATTGTGAAAAGAAAATTTTCGTAGAAAAGTGCTCACTCGTTATAGCTTATTCAAAATTATAATGCATGTTGTTGTGTATGCAGTAGACTACTAGCTCTATGATGTATGCCTTCATTAAGATCCCGGAAATGAACAGCACTGATTACTGTCGGCTCGATAAAACTTGTTGTCCAATTTGCCTTACATTTGACACATTCATCAATGTTAACTGATAAAATAATGCTTAATAATATAGTCTAGGAAATGTATGGATCAATACACTGATCACAAGCGTACCGTAAATTGTTAAACAACTTCACGATAAAAAGTCTATATTATAAATCAATCACGCCCTTAACCTGTTTCTCCACCGTATTTTTTTCAGACTCATCCATAAGGAGTGATTATGATTTAAATATAAACATTTAGGTAAGATAAACATAACATGTTTGATTTGGATTGTCATATTTTAAGATATGAAGAAATGTACTCGTTACGAGCAAATTTTCCATTTCCTACGAGGTTATTATAAACATAATTTTTTCTCAGAGAACGGTGTAGGACTTCTTATTTTTACTAGCTTGGTAAGCAAACACTGGTTACGAATTCTTCAACTTTGATATATTGCTTTGGTGAATAAAGCGTGGCAAAATATTTGTCATCGGTATACTAAATAAGTCATGATAATGCGCTGTGTTTCTTACTAACTTCTTAATGGTTCAGTTAACCTTTTTGGCACTCAATACTTATCAAGATAGGACAAACCAAATTATTTGATATGTCAGGTTAACCAAATCATAATGTTTTAAATAAGAATAAATCAACTTTTTAAGTTAAATATTAACAGTTCACTTAATATTTTGACTTCTCTGCAGTAGATTTATATGCATATAATGAGCACGTTCTATTTTTTTTCAAAATGTTTTCAAAGCCATAACAAGTGTTGTCTTTTCTCTTCGATGACGTATCTGCTCATCGTTTACTTTCATCCGGAATACGGCTAATCATAGCATGTTAAAAAAAGTTCAGCTTATATTGCGAGTCTGCAACAGAAACATACGCCAGTAATGTACTATGTAAAAGGATTTTAGAAAATCAAATCCCAAAAAAAGTGCATAAGATTTCTGTAATATGTTTTTCCTCGTTGCCGAAAAGCACACTGTGTGCAGTCTTTTATTAAGTTGATGTCGCTTAAGCAAAAACTTCACTTTTTGCACGACCACAAGTCTTATAAAAAAGGAATCGGCGAAGTTTAGAGCATTAATGTATATATCGTGTTTGTTTCTACTTTTTGAAATACCCTATAGATCAAGTTAATTGCAGCTGAAAAGTTTTCTGGTATGATTCACGACATCATATTTTTGCATATCTAAATAAATAAGAGAATAAGTTTCTTAAGAATCCTTATCAATATCCCGCTATACAAAGCTATCGTCGGGATGATTTTTCTGCTTACAACTAAGATGAAGATCAGACACCGGTGTACTCGACATCGGATCAAGATACATGCTTATTGACTCATAGACAATAGTTTCACAGAATTGGACGGAAATAGGAAAGGCTCCTTAAATTAGTCGAGGGTTTGATCAGACGACAGATTTCGACTGGATGACGTCAGATCCATGTAATGCTGTTTTGCTATTTGATAAATGTGCAAATATATACCATTCAAATTAATAATAATAATTTAAAAGCAAGTATACGTTGTTACCAGATATTCGGTTACGTTTTGAGATATTGTACAAAGAAGATTGAAATACTACAATAACTATTTGTGACAATGCTAAAATAGGTTATGAATAAGGTAGGGTTTGACAATAACAATATTGTTAAGTAAGGTGATAGGACAACACATTTTAAATGTTCGAGTAGAACTTTTACTCAACATGATATTTTTAAATACGTATTAAAGTAACACATTCAACCCTGTCTTTGGTAGCCATTTTAGTCGGAAGCATGGATAAAATGGTTTGCTTGTAAAGGAGCTTTTTCTATTAATTTTCTCATAAAATAACACCTTCAGTGCGGATCACGAGTTTAATCATCGTTTTGAAAAAAAGGTAGATTCCAGATCAGAGGGCTTCTGGAGGAGCCTTATGATATGGAGGATACGCCTTTTTCATATTTGAATAGAAAGGCAAAACATCCTCAGCATAGTAGTACAACTTGTCAGATTTCAAAGATGAAACATTAAAACATTCAGCATTGAAAGGGTTCAGTGATAATTTGTCTAAAATACTTGTAAAGTATTAAAGATATAACGGTTGATTAATAAATCCAATATTATGTTAAATGTCATGTCGATACAGCTAGTCATGTTACAAGTATTGTTGAAACCTGACATTTATGCAATTGCTAATCTTTCGGAATTGCAATACTTGAGTAAATACCACACAATTTTAAAACATAAACTAATATAGAATGCACACAAATGTGTATATGGTTTAGAATATACCTCTGCTAAAGCAAATGTCAAAATGTATTAAAGGCGTTTGCGGCAGTAAGGGTGATTTTCTAAATATTTTGATTTCTGATATTTTGTTGAAACTGTGTAGGTTGAAAGACCATGGCTATACTTGTTGAAATATGAAATAAAAAAGGGGTCACTGATATTTTAGAGAATTAATTGACTCTTTTCTAGTGACCAAATTCACATTTTTCGACGGTTTAGAACCATATAGAGCCACTTGTTACTTGATTAATTAAATGCAATGTAAAATATGCATAGGCATTTTTCACATTGTATTTAATTAATCAAGTAACTAGTAACAAATATTTAAAATAAATTAAAAAATGTTAACATGCGTGAAATGCTTGCACACCGGTGTTACGTATCTCTTTGGACTCTTTAAGACGTGTGACCGCCAAATACAGTACAACAGTGACGTAGAAAGCTCGAGCTTTCTTAATTTCTTTCGTGCTGTATGAAGCTAACCCACGTCTAAGAGACCACCATTTCATAGGATTCTTAATAGGCGCTTAAAGACGTTTGCTATAGTTTTCTCTGCACATCTTTCTGCACATATTTATAAAAAATATTTTGTTACCAAATAT